>JAPCYS010000507.1:0-32199 GCA_028641055.1 Alopecurus myosuroides
AGCTCTCTAGCACCAAGAATCATCCTACAAAAATAATTAAACACACAAATGAGTAAAGAAACAAATAACTAAAGACAAATAATTGAATACAGAAATAATTAAACACACAAATCAGTAAAGAAACACATAACTAAATACACCTAATTGAATACAGAAATAATCAAACACACAAATGAGTAAAAAAAACAAATAACTAAAGACACCTAATTGAATAGAGAAATAATCAAACACACTCACTTGTTCCATACTTCAGAAGCATTGTTGAGCGGAAGATCACACTTGCTAAAATCCCTAAAGAAAGCCCTGCACCAAGTGTTTGGTGGAATTTGCTCCAAAAATCCATGTGCAGCAGGGCAGTCAGTCTTTAGCTTCTCCTCCATATTGCTCTCCCATTGAGGAACAGTTGTAGATCTTGCACATCTCCACAGATGATTTTTAAGGGTTTCAACTTTCCAACCATGTTGGTTCAAATTACTCCACAGATGTCTGACACAAAATCTATGCTCAGAGTCTGCCCACACTTCCATCACAGCTTTGATTAGGCCCTACAAAAGCAAAAAATAACTTATTAGTACATATGAACATACATAGAAGATGGGAAATTAGTGAAATAGAACAAAACACAGAAAAAGTAGATCACACACCTTTTGCTTGTCACTCATAATTGTGAAAGGTGCTGTATTTATCACATTTAGATCATTTTTGTGGTAAGAAACCATTTCCAACTAGAGTAACACTCCACCTCCACAACTGCCATTGCTATAGGAAATATTCCATCATTTCCATCAATTGATACTGCTGTGAGAAGTTGACCACCATACTTGTTTTTTATGTGAGTACCATCTAGGCAAATTATAGGTCTGCATCCCTTCAAAAATCCTCTCTTGCAAGCATCAAGAGAGAAGTAGCAAGTGCTAAAAACTCCAGGGTTGCCTATTGTCCTCATATAGAAAGATGTACCTGGATTTTGGAATCTCAATTCCTCTCCATAGTCCCACAATTGATTGTACTGTACCTTCTCATCACCATGGATCACCTTCAGAGCAGCATACTTGGCCTTTGCAAGCTTGAATCTGCTTGGCTCCATGTTTAAGCTCCCTTTGGACTATCTTCTCGAAAGATTTCACTGTAACACTCTCATTGTCTCTTAAAACTTCAATATACTTATCACACAATATTTGTATGTCATCTCCTTCACATCATGAACCTTCTCACATAAATGGTCTGGCACATATTCTTTCACCAAGATCATGTCTGTCCTACTGTCATAAGATGCCACTAGCTTCCATGGGCAGTCATCTGCACAATGTGCTTCTAGCCTCTTGTTGTTGTTTCTTTTCTTTTGCACCTGGACCCTATTTTTCACTGAATACTGTGACAATGCTTTTCTAAGCTCTGACATAGTAGAGAAGGTCATTGCAATCTTGAAGATGGGATTTTCCATGTCTGCTTCAGGGTTGAACACCCTAGGCTTGAAAGAACTGAGCATATCATCTTCTGTAGATATAGGTTGAAGATAATCATCTTCTAAGACTGCATCATCAGGCCAGACCTTATTACCCACCATTTTTCCCTTGCATCATGCACATCATCATCTAATGTTTATCGTAGTCCAAGTCATCTTCCTCAGTATCATATTCTTCCTCTCCTTCTGAGAAATCATAATCACTGTCATTTATCTCTGAATCTGCATTTTCGGCTTCAACAACATCTTCAGATTCTTCCTCCTCTTTGCCCTCTGTACCTGTCCTCCTCATCTTTTTTTTCATTGGAGACAAAATCACCTTAGGAAGCTCAGGAATTATTGATCCACAAACATCATCTTGCTCTGACCCAAGCAAATCTACATGGTCCATAAACAGACGCATTTCCTTGCAATAAACAGCAGCAGAAGCCATTTTCCTGGCATCTTGTTCATGATCCATGTTTCTCAACCCATCTGACATGCCATACCCATGCTCAAGCCAGTAAACATGCTCCAACCAGGAAGCTGTGTAACCCATTTCCTTCAAAATGTAGTCGACATCATCCTGGCACCAAGTGTCCTGATCACAGTAGTCGAAAAAATCACATTTTCAATCAATATATAGCTTTTGTTGCTGCCTTCTCCACAGAAAAATCCACCATGAAAGATGGCCACACTGAATTTGGTTGGACACATTGCTACATTGCAAACAAAAAATGGAAACGAAATTAGTTCGAACCCTAGTTCGTCCTGGAACAGACATGAATATGTTCAGACTAACAGTACTCTCAGACTAAATTCCCCTAATTTAACAAACAGAATACACTATACGGCCAATATGAGCACAATATGTTCGATTTCTCTAATTATTTTGGACTAAATTCCTCTAATGGAACCGTGGCAATCAAATCGGGGCGACGAAACGGGGAGGAGGGTGCAGTACTTACTGTAGTCTGGGTCAGGGGCGCCTTTCTCTCTTCGAATCGGACGCTGCCCCTCCAAGACCTCGGGCCCGTCCATCGCACTCGTCACAAACCTCCACGGACGAGCGCTTCTCCGGCTACCTCAACGCCGGCGACGAATCGCATGCCCTAGCTCTTCGATTTGGGATTGTGGGCTGAACGGGAAACAGAATAGAACACCAGGGGGTTTTCTGCGAAAAATCCGGTCGCTCCCGTGCTCGCGTGCAGCTCACGTGCGGACTAAACGTTGCCACGTCAGCTTTCTCACGGCGAAAGCGACGGAACGACTAACGTGCCACGGTTGCGCAACTACGTGACCAGAACTTGGCATTTCCCAGTTGGTGACCAATACGCTCGCGCGTGGCAACTTCATAGACCACAGAAGCCTTTAACTCTTTCAAATATATGTGTCAACAGACCTAGTTTAATTTTCAATTGGCTAGGCAGATAATAAAAAGTTGGTGATCTTATGTTTCTCAACGTTATAATATGTATATGCTGGGGACATGACCAGAGAAGTTTGAATGTATCTCACTCTACATTGGCTGCGCGATATACATGCAATTTTACTATTCCATTAGATAGCGTGTTCTCTGATTTTGTTAGTTAACCTTTCTTTGTCAGCACACAATAGTTGAGAAAAGAGAACTTTTTGGCAGGGGCCCCGGCCCAGGTAGTATTTCAATGTTATTTTCTGCCTAGGTCTAGGAAAGGAAGAAAAAAGATAAAATAGCCGAATTAACAAGGTAAAGCCTATCACGAGATGGACTGTGGGAAAGGACGCACTCACGGACCCAAGGAAGATGCCAAGACATATGCACGTACACATTAATGGGAAAGCGCACACTTTATTAGATGATTGTGCAGAAGAAAACAGCATTGCCGTCTGCATCATAGAGCAACAACGTAAACAGAGTAATAAAAGCGACAAACTCATTGAGGTGCGCGGGGCGGAGAGCGGCTGGGTTCCGCTAGGTCGTCCTCCTCTTTGCTGCTGCCATGAGGAGATCATCCACCAAACGATGCAAGTCGCGGTGCGAGGATCCTCCTTGTGCCACGGCAGCCTGTACCTTTTTGGCGGTCTATCGCCTCATTCTGCAAGTGGCCCCTGGCCCTCCGGGGCGCATGAAACCAGTCAATGCCGGCGCCACGTCCTGGCGCGGAATCAGGTCGTGTTCTTCATAGCTCCCGCTTCGCAGGCCGGCACCGTCAGGCCACAGCCGCGCCCCGATTCCGAGGACCTCCGTGACCAGCCTCTCCGTGATGAACTGCTCATAAAGTAGGGCCATGTGAGCACCGGCACGCCCGCCGCCACAGTCTCTAGGACGGAGTTCCACCCACATTGCGTCACAAACGCACCCCGCCGCTGGTGCCTTAGTATAGCCTTCTGTGGAGCCCAAGTTCTAATGATGAACCCCCTATCTCCAACACGCTCCTCCCACCCCTTTGGTGGACTCCACTCCTTCATTCCCCTCACCACCCACAAGAAGGACGTCCCAGAGATCTCCAGCCCAAGAGCAAGCTCATCCAGCTGAGAATCCTTGATGTGCGCCATGCTGCCGGAGAAGTACACCACGGAACTGGTTGGCTTTGAATCCAGCCACTCCATGATGTCGCACTCTAAGACGGTGCCTGTTGAGGTTGGTGATGATGATAGCAGAGCCAAAGGCCCTAGAAAGTATGCACGCTTCACGTGGCCTTCACTCGTGTACATCTCGCAGTATTGTTTGCTCTAGCTCCAGTGATGTGTTTATGGCATATCCAAAGCAGTCAGCCTGAAGTGAAACAAACTTGTTACCAAATGAGCAATCATTTCTCCTAAAGAAGCCGGGAAGCTCCTTCCTCGGAATCTGTATGCGAGGGATAGGAAACCGGGGGACCACAACAACGCCATCGTCGTCGTCGTTGGTGCCCATGTTTTCCACGAGATGACGAATGGAAAGCATCGAGAAGGCGCCAATGACACTAAATGCAACACAAGGCACGCCGAGCTTGTCGGCTATGCCACTGTTCCAGAAGAATGTTATGTCTGTGATGATCGCGTCCGGAGACTGTGCCCGGATGAGGGTCTCCTGGGCAGGGCGCGTCAGGGCCTCGCTTATCGACGCGGCCATCATACGTGACGATTCACCCGGGGTGGCGGCATTCCCGAAGTTCTCCATGCCCTTCGGGAGGCCATCAACGGTTGGGAATGGATAGGTGGCTATCTTAACGGTTGTTGCATTGTGCCCGCGGTCCAGCAAGGACTGAACGATAGAGATATTCGACGGCGTGACCGCAATTGTTGCTTCTACGGCTTCATTAGCTCCTGCGAGGCAAATTGCAAGCTCCGTGAAGGGCTGGATGTGGCTGGTTGCGAAAACTGGAATGAGTAGGATACGCAGCTTGTTGCTAGCGGTGGTGGTGGCCGTGAGCGTGGAGGTGGTGGTAGCCATGTTATTCTTACAGGTGAGTTTTGGTTTGGTTGTGGTTCGTGAGGATTCCGGCTCCCCTATAAATAAGACAATGTATAAGATGTAATCCCTCTGTATCGAAAATGTAATAAGTTGTGAGATCTAATTAATTAATAAGGTATGAGATCTAATTAGTTATAAATATTTAAATAAGTTGTGAGATCTAATTAATT
This sequence comes from Alopecurus myosuroides, assembly GCA_028641055.1. Lineage (NCBI taxonomy): Eukaryota > Viridiplantae > Streptophyta > Magnoliopsida > Poales > Poaceae > Alopecurus > Alopecurus myosuroides. Next base: position 5,054 of record JAPCYS010000507.1, read on the forward strand.
AACAATATTTTATAAGGTGTGAGATCTAATTAATTAATAATATTCTTTCTTTGGATTTTTTTTTGAACATTTAAATAAGGTGTGAGATCTAATTAATTAATTAGATCTCATACCATAGTGAAAAATTATTATTCAATAAATTGTTATATCATTTAGAGATTTTCTATGAAGTCGTCTTACCATGTATCAAATACGTGATATCTTATAGATACTAAAAATAAATTGCTATAAAATATAATGGATTTTCGGCTACATTTAAATTGTTATATCATTTAGAGAGACATAAGAAAAACGACATCTTGGGGAATTATGATTAAAACAATTAAGCTGTTGTGAAAAAAAAATCTTGGGATTCCGAAACAATGATGGCACAATATGCACCGTGCATAGACCTATGAAAAAATCGCAATTACTCTCCCTACTTGTTAACACTCGAACTCTATCTTTCACTAACTTTTAAAAAAAAAATCTAGGATCAAATATTCTAAACATTGACAAATTATGCTTAAATCTTGTGTTCTTGTAGACCAGACGCCCACTCAATAATTTTATCACACACATTTTTAGATTAGTTTTGTATCATGTGGCCAACTAATTGACATTACCACTATATGTATTTTTAGGGAAAATGCTAGGGATTATCTCTTACACTGTGTATCCGTTTGCTTATATTTGCATGCATATGTTGACTCCAACTATCCAAAATTTTATCAATTGAAAATACATATGGCTAATTATACCCTTCAGCTGTAAGCTTGACTAATTACCCGCTCATTCAGGCCACTTCCGTGAAACGCGATTGTTGGGCCCATTGTTCAGCGACTCCCGCTCAGGTACCGCTGCACTGCATTGCATCGAGCAAAGTTCCTGAAAATTACATGCTATGCTATGCCACCGCTAAGTGAATAATGACCGGTTCAGGGCATTTTCTTTTCCTCCAGCCCTCCTTCCTCCTCCCGCACCTCTTTTCCTATGACTCGCACCAGAAACCAACAGTGGCCAGTTAGGGTTTCCGTCGCGTTGCTGGCCTATTCCGGCGGCCTCCGGAGGCGCGCCCACAATGTCGACCGATCCTATTCCCCACCAGACAGGCCAAAACCTTTGCCCCAACACCAAGTTCCAGCCCCCATCCCTCCGCCGCCTCCATAGCTTGGTTGGTCGCGCCATCGCCACCAGGAACGACGCTGGACGGCGACAGATCTACTGCCAGATACGATTCTTACCTCCTCTCTCCCTTACCTTCTACTCTCTCCCTTCCTCTCACTCCTCTCTCCCATGACCTTAATTCTTTTGATCTACTGCATACTTCATGTTTTACACATGTATAAATACATTTTACTTCTAATGATCTTAATTCTTTTGATGGATGTTCAACCTTTACAGCTGAAATTTGTACTAGTCTGATTCATGTTGTGCTTTACAGTTTTTGGATACATAATTATGCATGATTTATTATGCTTCATATGTGATACATGTTGTCTGATCCATATCATTTTAATATCCTAATCTGCCCTCTATACCAGGTTCTCATAAAAAATCAAAACCGTGCTTTCCAACTTTCTTTCTTTTTTGGTTCTGTTTCAGTAAAATCTATGCATGTACCACATAGATTTTTTTTTACCAGCATTCTAGCGAGATCCAAGTGAAAAGATTCTGCAGTTTGCTTGAGTCCGCCAAAGTTCTAAGGCCATGCAGCTCATTATGTCTTGCATGATTTGGTTTTTTGCTTTCCTTTTTTTTGTGTGCATCAGATGGAATCCAACATGTGAATAATTATAATTTTTGCTTAACAAAGCTTCTGCAGCCAAGGGTGGCAAGAGCGAGTCTTTTTTGCAAAGCCACTCCGTCAGGATTAGATTACACCGATAGTCGATGCGCAAGTTGTGTGTATTCAGAAGTTGTTGATGGACACTTTGTGCTCATTCGGATTCTCTGCTCTATAACCGTGATTCTTTTTCTCCTTTTTGTCAAGCAACCTTTTCAAAGTAGTAGTGATCCAGCATATTTTATTGTTATTATCCACCATTTAGCCCAACATATTTTTTGTCCGCGCCTGCATAATTTTAGCAAAAATGCGCAATTTCTTTGTTGGATACGTACATTCATGTTATAGTGTTGACATATTATTATGTTAATTCATTCTTAATTATTTCTACTCGGTGGTATCTCTATTTCTGTCTATCCATTCTGCATGTAGTATTCTGATTCAGGAATTACCCTCTAAGTATGTGTGAATCATCATGCAACCATTCACTCAAGTGATTTTGTTTTGCAATAAGATATCCTTGTGTGTAAAGCCAAGACTCGTCCATTTAAAAGCTTGACAGCGAGCTTTGACCGAAAAACCACATCTGCAAGGAATCACCCACCAGCATTCTACAGAGTTTTAAATATCCGAAACTTTATTGAAGACCTCAGCAAAAGTAATCTCTCAAGTGATACAAATGTCAAACAGAGAGTTAAATTTCGTGGGAAATACAAAGTTCTGTAGAACGTTTTCCCCTTTTTCTATTTTCTTACTAAATTTGAAGACAAGGGGGTTTGCCCCAAGCTTTTGTTGAAAGACAAAAAATAAGGTCTATCTTCCCTATAGTAACATCATAAATATTACATCATTGGAATAAGGTAACAAAGAGGAAACACGCGACCGAAGGAGGAAACAAAAACTTATTCTGACTGAACAACGTGGTTTGTTCAGGGTAGGCATTGCGTCAAAACTTTGGTCTTTGTTGAAACCTAGAAACAATGCATGCTTCCGCTGCTTTCCATGGTTGGCGACTGACGGTGAGAAGAATTTTGGGCTGAATGGAGGGAAGGATGTAGATGATGGAAAAGATTGATGGTTAGGATTGACAAAAAGGAAAAGCGAACAATGTTTCTTAGAAGGATCACATCTGGAGGTTCAGCTGCTTTACTATCTGCCTGTACTAAGGATGCAAAAGTGGGATCCCACTTATAGTATATTTAGTGGTTTTTTAGTTCAAATCTTGTAAAAGTCTCCAAATGAACAAGAAGTGGGATCCCACTTTTGCATCCCTAGCCTATATACCGTGTATCCTCTCGCCTGTCCTTCGAGAGCTGGAAATTTGTTTCCCTTTTTTCCATGTTGTTTCTGCTTATTAGATGTTGTAAGAACTACTTTGTCTTCTATTAATGCAAACTGGGAACCAACGGAGGACTAGTTCATTTCCGGAATTGCAGTTTGTTCCCAGATTCAATTAACTCTGTGAGATTTGGGGCTTGTTCGTCAGTTAACTCTGCTTGCTATAGGTGTGAATCTAGTTTCGTCAGTTCCGTGAGTTAGCAAGCAGTCTGTTGCTCATCATTTATGAAAATAAAGCAGTGGTAGCTTACTTTGTAACTGCATGTCATCGATGACAAGCTTATACAAATAATTTGAGTTTTCAAATAGAGTTAAAGGCTTCTGCGGTCTATGAAGTTGGCACGCCCGAGCGTATTGGTCACCAACTGGGAAAATGCCAAGTTCTGGTCACGTAGTTGCGCAACCGTGGCACGTTAGTCGTTCCGTTGCTTCCGTCGTGAGAAACCTGACGTGGCAACATTAGTCCGCAAGTGAGCTGCACGCGAGTACGGGAGCGACCAGATTTTTCGCAGAAAACCCCCTGGTGTTCTATTATGTGTCCCGTTCAGTCCACAATCCCAAATCCCTAGCTCATTCTCTTCCCCAATCGAGAATCCCATGGCGGGCAGCGGTGACCGCGGCGGGAATGCGAGCTGCGGCAGCGAATCTTCAGTGGCCGGCGGAGCAACCACCGTGACGGTGCCACGCTGCCTTGGCCACGCATCCGTGACGGCAGTTACTTCATCGAGGAGATCTAGAGGCGTGGGGAGACGGCGATGCGCCCGGACTCCGGCCGCATTGTGCTAGCACGCACGGCGGCGATGGCGGCGCAGGAAGAGAGGTACCGTGGCCGCGCCTTGTTCGCCACTGTCGAAGGAGAGGCGAAACGCGTGACGGAAGCTTCTCTGGCTGCCATGGAGGTGGACTGCGGTGTCGGTCAGGCCATGGTAAAGGTGGAGGTAACTGGTCCCCCCTTCCATTTCTTTCTCACATTCGAGAAGGAAGAAGACTGCACATCTGTGGTGTTGTCGGACATGCTTTCCGGCGACACGCGCATCTGTTTCCGTCGCTGGAGCCGTTGTGCTCGTGGCATGGTGGGGAGCTTTGACTACAAGACCACACTGATCATCGAGGGGCTGCAGAGGAGGCGCTGGAGCCGCAAGCCATCCACCTTTTGATTGCTGGTCTCGATGGTGAGCTAATCGAGGTCTTGCCGGCGACTGATCGCTGGGTCGTGACTGTCAAGGCGTGGCTGCGTGATCCCTGCTCTGTACCGAAGAAGCTGACCATCACGGTGCCGTCGCCGATTCTTCTCGCATTGCTGCTGATTCAGACGAAGACGTGGAGTCACCTCCACCTCCAGGCTCGCCGAGGAAGAAGGGCACCATGGATTATGATCTGATCCTACACGTGAAGGATGTCATCGACCGTGGTGATTGCTTGCCGAGGACCTGCCAGCCAAGTACCTTCCCGACAAGGACGAGGACATGTCCCGTATCCACACCTTCAAGACCTGCGTGGCAAGATCGATGGAACAGGACCTGGTGACAATGGGTTTGCCTGATTGAGTTAGCTCTGTATCCAGTTTGTTAGTCTATTTGTGTCAAGAACTTGTTTATGTTGAGTACTCTGTATTGTTCGAGTGTTTCGTGAAGTGTCTGGTTTGTAAGCTATGAAATTGGAAGTTATGTGGCAATGTATGAACTCTGTTTAGCAATGGTATGATCTTTGTTTCTCCGGCGACCATTTGGTGCTCCGGCGACCATTTGGTACTCTGTTTAGCAAAGGATAGAACATCTGACAGTAAAAGCTGACAAATTGGTACAATTTCACATGAAATGCACAATAGGATAGATCATCAGGTGCACAAAATGATGGATGACAGGAATTGTTCAATTTGTACCACAAAAGACGACTCTGACAACATCATCATAGTGTCAGTTAACTAGCATCTTAGGATTAGCACAGGAGTGTCAGGTAACAAAAGGACTCAAAGGATTACATCCATCCTAATCTGATAGATCATCAGACAGTCTGCGAGTAGTTAATCTCAGCAGACTGGTATTCTTCAGGTTCTGGAGGCACTTGAGCAAGAGGCTGCAGAGATGTTCCTTTGTCGCCAAATAACAGCCATCTAGCTCCTCGCTTTTTTCCCCAGGCCTCTCCCTATCCCTCTCCCTCTCCCTCTGCCAGCATGTCTCCCTCTTCCTCCCTTTGCTCTTCTTCTAGCTGCGGCAGCTACTGCTTGCCCTATTGCAGTGTCTTCCACACTTGCAGAGCAGTTGTTCTTCTGCCAGGTGGAGGAATTTCCTCTCGGTGTCTAGCAACAAATGATGACTCCGGTAGTTCTTCCTGGAGATGAGTTGATGCCCTTGTTGGCACCTGCTAGTGAACAAGATTTTAGTCAACAATTACACACAGTGCTAAGTAAATAGGCAGTGACAAAAATGTAACTTTTTATCATTAGCTTACATCGTGTGCCAAGTGGTAGACAAGACTGTTCTTCATCTGAGAGGGATCATGAGCATGAACTAGATGTTTTGGGGCTATTTGCTGAAATCAATAGAAAATCAAGAAAACTCATATTAATTCATGTAATTCCAGAGAAAAGCATTTAAATGGGATATAGTTCTGTGGCATCATTTACTTACTTCTAAGATACTGGGATCATCAATATCCCCATTCTCATCAACTGTTTTAACTCTTTTTCTAACATGGGCATATAGTTCTTCAGCTTCTTGTTGCTCTCTAACTTTCAAACTTGGTTTTCTTTTCCTTTTTGGCTTCTCTAGCTGCTGCAGATGCTCCTCTTGCTCATTCTCCTCATGCTGCAGGTCATGTTGCTGTTGCTGCTCATGCTGCTGGTCATGTTGCTGCTGCTGCTCATGCTCCACATCATCATGCTCCTCATGTTGCTGTTCATGTTGCTGCTGCTGCACATGCTCATGCTCCTCATCTTGCTGCTCAACCCCTTGCTCACTTAAAACATCAGCTTTATACTTTGCACAATTTCTTCTAGTGTGGTTTGGGGCTCTGCAATAACCACAGTGCATTTTGACCCCATGTTTGCTTAGTTTTGTGCCATCTGCCAATTCTTCAGGGTTTTTTCTTCTACTCCTCTTTGGCCTTCCAATTTTCTTCTCATAATAGGGGGGCAAAATGTCTGGGCCATTAGTCCTGGTCCATTCAGTCCTATCTCTCACAGGATAGATGCTACACTTGTCTGCATCCACATAGGTCTGTAGTTTATAGCAGCTAGCAACCATTATGTCAGGTTTTATCCTCTCATGCCTCAAACAAGCTAAGACATGGGAACAAGGAAGTCCAGTCAGTTGCCACCTTCTGCAAGTGCATCCTCTCATGTTGAGCTCAACAATGTAACTTTTTGACCACTAATGACTTCAAATACAACCATGCCTTGTACAGGTGCAGGAGTGGCAAAACAATTGGCAGCATAGTCAGTATTTTTCCTAACTTTCTGTCTAATCTTAGGACATATAGTGCCAACCCAATCTTCCATTGCTTTCTCAACTTCTGATATACTCTGTTCATTATAATGCATCTGATCTCTTCCCACATGAACAGAACACAAAGCTCTCTAGCACCAAGAATCATCCTACAAAAATAATTAAACACACAAATGAGTAAAGAAACAAATAACTAAAGACAAATAATTGAATACAGAAATAATTAAACACACAATCAGTAAAGAAACACATAACTAAATACACCTAATTGAATACAGAAATAATCAAACACACAAATGAGTAAAAAAACAAATAACTAAAGACACCTAATTGAATAGAGAAATAATCAAACACACTCACTTGTTCCATACTTCAGAAGCATTGTTGAGCGGAAGATCACACTTGCTAAAATCCCTAAAGAAAGCCCTGCACCAAGTGTTTGGTGGAATTTGCTCCAAAAATCCATGTGCAGCAGGGCAGTCAGTCTTTAGCTTCTCCATATTGCTCTCCCATTGAGGAACAGTTGTAGATCTTGCACATCTCCACAGATTGATTTTTAAGGGTTTCACCTTTCCAACCATGTTGGTTCAAATTACTCCACAGATGTCTGACACAAAATCTATGCTCAGAGTCTGCCCACACTTCCATCACAGCTTTGATTAGGCCCTACAAAAGCAAAAAATAACTTATTAGTACATATGAACATACATAGAAGATGGGAAATTAGTGAAATAGAACAAAACACAGAAAAAGTAGATCACACACCTTTTGCTTGTCACTCATAATTGTGAAAGGTGCTGTATTTATCACATTTAGATCATTTTTCAAAGTGGTAAGAAACCATTTCCAACTAGAGTAACACTCCACCTCCACAACTGCCATTGCTATAGGAAATATTCCATCATTTCCATCAATTGATACTGCTGTGAGAAGTTGACCACCATACTTGTTTTTTATGTGAGTACCATCTAGGCAAATTATAGGTCTGCATCCCTTCAAAAATCCTCTCTTGCAAGCATCAAGAGAGAAGTAGCAAGTGCTAAAAACTCCAGGGTTGCCTATTGTCCTCATATAGAAAGATGTACCTGGATTTTGGAATCTCAATTCCTCTCCATAGTCCCACAATTGATTGTACTGTACCTTCTCATCACCATGGATCACCTTCAGAGCAGCATACTTGGCCTTTGCAAGCTTGAATCTGCTTGCTCCATGTTAAGCTCCCTTTGGACTATCTTCTCGAAAGATTTCACTGTAACACTCTCATTGTCTCTTAAAACTTCAATATACTTATCACACAAATATTTGTATGTCATCTCCTTCACATCATGAACCTTCTCACATAAATGGTCTGGCACATATTCTTTCACCAAGATCATGTCTGTCCTACTGTCATAAGATGCCACTAGCTTCCATGGGCAGTCATCTGCACAATGTGCTTCTAGCCTCTTGTTGTTGTTTCTTTTCTTTTGCACCTGGACCCTATTTTTCACTGAATACTGTGACAATGCTTTTCTAAGCTCTGACATAGTAGAGAAGGTCATTGCAATCTTGAAGATGGGATTTTCCATGTCTGCTTCAGGGTTGAACACCCTAGGCTTGAAAGAACTGAGCATATCATCTTCTGTAGATATAGGTTGAAGATAATCATCTTCTAAGACTGCATCATCAGGCCAGACCTTATTACCCACCATTTTTCCCTTTGCATCATGCACATCATCATCTATATGTTTATCGTAGTCCAAGTCATCTTCCTCAGTATCATATTCTTCCTCTCCTTCTGAGAAATCATAATCACTGTCATTTATCTCTGAATCTGCATTTTCGGCTTCAACAACATCTTCAGATTCTTCCTCCTCTTTGCCCTCTGTACCTGTCCTCCTCATCTTTTTTTCATTGGAGACAAAATCACCTTAGGAAGCTCAGGAATTATTGATCCACAAACATCATCTTGCTCTGACCCAAGCAAATCTACATGGTCCATAAACAGACGCATTTCCTTGCAATAAACAGCAGCAGAAGCCATTTTCCTGGCATCTTGTTCATGATCCATGTTTCTCAACCCATCTGACATGCCATACCCATGCTCAAGCCAGTAAACATGCTCCAACCAGGAAGCTGTGTAACCCATTTCCTTCAAAATGTAGTCGACATCATCCTGGCACCAAGTGTCCTGATCACAGTAGTCGAAAAAACACATTTCAATCAATATATAGCTTCTGTTGCTGCCTTCTCCACAGAAAAATCCACCATGAAAGATGGCCACACTGAATTTGGTTGGACACATTGCTACATTGCAAACAAAAAATGGAAACGAAATTAGTTCGAACCCTAGTTCGTCCTGGAACAGACATGAATATGTTCAGACTAACAGTACTCTCAGACTAAATTCCCCTAATTTAACAAACAGAATACACTATACGGCCAATATGAGCACAATATGTTCGATTTCTCTAATTATTTTGGACTAAATTCCTCTAATGGAACCGTGGCAATCAAATCGGGGCGACGAAACGGGGAGGAGGGTGCAGTACTTACTGTAGTCTGGGTCAGGGGCGCCTTTCTCTCTTCGAATCGGACGCTGCCCCTCCAAGACCTCGGGCCCGTCCATCGCACTCGTCACAAACCTCCACGGACGAGCGCTTCTCCGGCTACCTCAACGCCGGCGACGAATCGCATGCCCTAGCTCTTCGATTTGGGATTGTGGGCTGAACGGGAAACAGAATAGAACACCAGGGGGTTTTCTGCGAAAAATCCGGTCGCTCCCGTGCTCGCGTGCAGCTCACGTGCGGACTAACGTTGCCACGTCAGCTTTCTCACGGCGAAAGCGACGGAACGACTAACGTGCCACGGTTGCGCAACTACGTGACCAGAACTTGGCATTTTCCCAGTTGGTGACCAATACGCTCGCGCGTGGCAACTTCATAGACCACAGAAGCCTTTAACTCTTTCAAATATATGTGTCAACAGACCTAGTTTAATTTTCAATTGGCTAGGCAGATAATAAAAAGTTGGTGATCTTATGTTTCTCAACGTTATAATATGTATATGCTGGGGACATGACCAGAGAAGTTTGAATGTATCTCACTCTACATTGGCTGCAGCGATTGATATACATGCAATTTTACTATTCCATTAGATAGCGTGTTCTCTGATTTTGTTAGTTAACCTTTCTTTGTCAGCACACAATAGTTGAGAAAGAGAACATTTTGGCAGGGGCCCCGGCCCAGGTAGTATTTCAATGTTATTTTCTGCCTAGGTCTAGGAAAGGAAGAAAAAAGATAAAATAGCCGAATTAACAAGGTAAAGCCTATCACGAGATGGACTGTGGGCAAAGGACGCACTCACGGACCCAAGGAAGATGCCAAGACATATGCACGTACACATTAATGGGAAAGCGCACACTTTATTAGATGATTGTGCAGAAGAAAACATCATTGCCGTCTGCATCATAGAGCAACAACGTAAACAGAGTAATAAAAGCGACAAACTCATTGAGGTGCGCGGGGCGGAGAGCGGCTGGGTTCCGCTAGGTCGTCCTCCTCTTTGCTGCTGCCATGAGGAGATCATCCACCAAACGATGCAAGTCGCGGTGCGAGGATCCTCCTTGTGCCACGGCAGCCTGTACCTTTTTGGCGAGGTCTATCGCCCTCATTCTGCAAGTGGCCCCTGGCCCTCCGGGGCGCATGAAACCAGTCAATGCCGGCGCCACGTCCTGGCGCGGAATCAGGTCGTGTTCTTCATAGCTCCCGCTTCGCAGGCCGGCACCGTCAGGCCACAGCCGCGCCCCGATTCCGAGGACCTCCGTGACCAGCCTCTCCGTGATGAACTGCTCATAAGAGTAGGGCCATGTGAGCACCGGCACGCCCGCCGCCACAGTCTCTAGGACGGAGTTCCACCCACATTGCGTCACAAACGCACCCACCGCCTGGTGCCTTAGTATAGCCTTCTGTGGAGCCCAAGTTCTAATGATGAACCCCCTATCTCCAACACGCTCCTCCCACCCCTTTGGTGGACTCCACTCCTTCATTCCCCTCACCACCCACAAGAAGGACGTCCCAGAGATCTCCAGCCCAAGAGCAAGCTCATCCAGCTGAGAATCCTTGATGTGCGCCATGCTGCCGGAGGATAAGTACACCACGGAACTGGTTGGCTTTGAATCCAGCCACTCCATGATGTCGCACTCTAAGACGGTGCCTGTTGAGGTTGGTGATGATGATAGCAGAGCCAAAGGCCCTAGAAAGTATGCACGCTTCACGTGGCCTTCACTCGTGTACATCTCGCAGTATTGTTGCTCTAGCTCCAGTGATGTGTTTATGGCATATCCAAAGCAGTCAGCCTGAAGTGAAACAAACTTGTTACCAAATGAGCAATCATTTCTCCTAAAGAAGCCGGGAAGCTCCTTCCTCGGAATCTGTATGCGAGGGATAGGAAACCGGGGGACCACAACAACGCCATCGTCGTCGTCGTTGGTGCCCATGTTTTCCACGAGATGACGAATGGAAAGCATCGAGAAGGCGCCAATGACACTAAATGCAACACAAGGCACGCCGAGCTTGTCGGCTATGCCACTGTTCCAGAAGAATGTTATGTCTGTGATGATCGCGTCCGGAGACTGTGCCCGGATGAGGGTCTCCTGGGCAGGGCGCGTCAGGGCCTCGCTTATCGACGCGGCCATCATACGTGACGATTCACCCGGGGTGGCGGCATTCCCGAAGTTCTCCATGCCCTTCGGGAGGCCATCAACGGTTGGGAATGGATAGGTGGCTATCTTAACGGTTGTTGCATTGTGCCCGCGGTCCAGCAAGGACTGAACGATAGAGATATTCGACGGCGTGACCGCAATTGTTGCTTCTACGGCTTCATTAGCTCCTGCGAGGCAAATTGCAAGCTCCGTGAAGGGCTGGATGTGGCTGGTTGCGAAAACTGGAATGAGTAGGATACGCAGCTTGTTGCTAGCGGTGGTGGTGGCCGTGAGCGTGGAGGTGGTGGTAGCCATGTTATTCTTACAGGTGAGTTTTGGTTTGGTTGTGGTTCGTGAGGATTCCGGCTCCCCTATAAATAAGACAATGTATAAGATGTAATCCCTCTGTATCGAAAATGTAATAAGTTGTGAGATCTAATTAATTAATAAGGTATGAGATCTAATTAGTTATAAATATTTAAATAAGTTGTGAGATCTAATTAATTAACAATATTTTATAAGGTGTGAGATCTAATTAATTAATAATATTCTTTCTTTGGATTTTTTTTTGAACATTTAAATAAGGTGTGAGATCTAATTAATTAATTAGATCTCATACCATAGTGAAAAATTATTATTCAATAAATTGTTATATCATTTAGATTTTCTATGAAGTCGTCTTACCATGTATCAAATACGTGATATCTTATAGATACTAAAAATAAATTGCTATAAAATATAATGGATTTTCGGCTACATTTAAATTGTTATATCATTTAGAGAGACATAAGAAAAACGACATCTTGGGGAATTATGATTAAAACAATTAAGCTGTTGTGAAAAAAAAATCTTGGGATTCCGAAACAATGATGGCACAATATGCACCGTGCATAGACCTATGAACAAATCGCAATTACTCTCCTACTTGTTAACACTCGACTCTATCTTTCACTAACTTTTAAAAAAAAATCTAGGATCAAATATTCTAAACATTGACAAATTATGCTTAAATCTTGTGTTCTTGTAGACCAGACGCCCTCAATAATTTTATCACACACATTTTTAGATTAGTTTTGTATCATGTGGCCAACTAATTGACATTACCACTATATGTATTTTTAGGGAAAATGCTAGGGATTATCTCTTACACTGTGTATCCGTTTGCTTATATTTGCATGCATATGTTGACTCCAACTATCCAAAATTTTATCAATTGAAAATACATATGGCTAATTATACCCTTCAGCTGTAAGCTTGACTATTACCCGCTCATTCAGGCCACTTCCGTGAAACGCGATTGTTGGGCCCATTGTTCAGCGACTCCCGCTCAGGTACCGCTGCACTGCATTGCATCGAGCAAAGTTCCTGAAAATTACATGCTATGCTATGCCACCGCTAAGTGAATAATGACCGGTTCAGGGCATTTTCTTTTCCTCCAGCCCTCCTTCCTCCTCCCGCACCTCTTTTCCTATGACTCGCACCAGAAACCAACAGTGGCCAGTTAGGGTTTCCGTCGCGTTGCTGGCCTATTCCGGCGGCCTCCGGAGGCGCGCCCACAATGTCGACCGATCCTATTCCCCACCAGACAGGCCAAAACCTTTGCCCCAACACCAAGTTCCAGCCCCCATCCCTCCGCCGCCTCCATAGCTTGGTTGGTCGCGCCATCGCCACCAGGAACGACGCTGGACGGCGACAGATCTACTGCCAGATACGATTCTTACTCCTCCTCTCCCTTACCTTCTACTCTCTCCCTTCCTCTCACTCCTCTCTCCCATGACCTTAATTCTTTTGATCTACTGCATACTTCATGTTTTACACATGTATAAATACATTTTACTTCTAATGATCTTAATTCTTTGATGGATGTTCAACCTTTACAGCTGAAATTTGTACTAGTCTGATTCATGTTGTGCTTTACAGTTTTTGGATACATAATTATGCATGATTTATTATGCTTCATATGTGATACATGTTGTCTGATCCATATCATTTTAATATCCTAATCTGCCCTCTATACCAGGTTCTCATAAAAAATCAAAACCGTGCTTTCCAACTTTCTTTCTTTTTTGGTTCTGTTTCAGTAAAATCTATGCATGTACCACATAGATTTTTTTTACCAGCATTCTAGCGAGATCCAAGTGAAAAGATTCTGCAGTTTGCTTGAGTCCGCCAAAGTTCTAAGGCCATGCAGCTCATTATGTCTTGCATGATTTGGTTTTTTGCTTTCCTTTTTTTTGTGTGCATCAGATGGAATCCAACATGTGAATAATTATAATTTTTGCTTAACAAAGCTTCTGCAGCCAAGGGTGGCAAGAGCGAGTCTTTTTTGCAAAGTCACTCCGTCAGGATTAGATTACACCGATAGTCGATGCGCAAGTTGTGTGTATTCAGAAGTTGTTGATGGACACTTTGTGCTCATTCGGATTCTCTGCTCTATAACCGTGATTCTTTTTCCTTTTTGTCAAGCAACCTTTTCAAAGTAGTAGTGATCCAGCATATTTTATTGTTATTATCCACCATTTAGCCCAACATATTTTTTGTCCGCGCCTGCATAATTTTAGCAAAAATGCGCAATTTCTTTGTTGGATACGTACATTCATGTTATAGTGTTGACATATTATTATGTTAATTCATTCTTAATTATTTCTACTCGGTGGTATCTCTATTTCTGTCTATCCATTCTGCATGTAGTATTCTGATTCAGGAATTACCCTCTAAGTATGTGTGAATCATCATGCAACCATTCACTCAAGTGATTTTGTTTTGCAATAAGATATCCTTGTGTGTAAAGCCAAGACTCGTCCATTTAAAAGCTTGACAGCGAGCTTTGACCGAAAAACATCTGCAAGGAATCACCCACCAGCATTCTACAGAGTTTAAATATCCGAAACTTTATTGAAGACTCAGCAAAAGTAATCTCTCAAGTGATACAAATGTCAAACAGAGAGTTAAATTTCGTGGGAAATACAAAGTTCTGTAGAACGTTTTCCCCTTTTTCTATTTTCTTACTAAATTTGAAGACAAGGGGGTTTGCCCCAAGCTTTTGTTGAAAGACAAAAAATAAGGTCTATCTTCCCTATAGTAACATCATAAATATTACATCATTGGAATAAGGTAACAAAGAGGAAACACGCGACCGAAGGAGGAAACAAAAACTTATTCTGACTGAACAACGTGGTTTGTTCAGGGTAGGCATTGCGTCAAAACTTTGGTCTTTGTTGAAACCAGAAACAATGCATGCTTCCGCTGCTTTCCATGGTTGGCGACTGACGGTGAGAAGAATTTTGGGCTGAATGGAGGGAAGGATGTAGATGATGGAAAAGATTGATGGTTAGGATTGACAAAAGGAAAAGCGAACAATGTTTCTTAGAAGGATCACATCTGGAGGTTCAGCTGCTTTACTATCTGCCTGTACTAAGGATGCAAAAGTGGGATCCCACTTATAGTATATTTAGTGGTTTTTAGTTCAAATCTTGTAAAAGTCTCCAAATGAACAAGAAGTGGGATCCCACTTTTGCATCCCTAGCCTATATACCGTGTATCCTCTCGCCTGTCCTTCGAGAGCTGGAAATTTGTTTCCCTTTTTTCCATGTTGTTTCTGCTTATTAGATGTTGTAAGAACTACTTTGTCTTCTATTAATGCAAACTGGGAACCAACGGAGGACTAGTTCATTTCCGGAATTGCAGTTTGTTCCCATTTCAATTAACTCTGTGAGATTTGGGGCTTGTTCGTCAGTTAACTCTGCTTGCTATAGGTGTGAATCTAGTTTCGTCAGTTCCGTGAGTTAGCAAGCAGTCTGTTGCTCATCATTTATGAAAATAAAGCAGTGGTAGCTTACTTTGTAACTGGCATGTCATCGATGACAAGCTTATACAAATAATTTGAGTTTTCAATAGAGTTAAAGGCTTCTGCGGTCTATGAAGTTGGCACGCCCGAGCGTATTGGTCACCAACTGGGAAAATGCCAAGTTCTGGTCACGTAGTTGCGCAACCGTGGCACGTTATTCGTTCCGTTGCTTCCGTCGTGAGAAACCTGACGTGGCAACATTAGTCCGCAAGTGAGCTGCACGCGAGTACGGGAGCGACCAGATTTTTCGCAGAAAACCCCCTGGTGTTCTATTATGTGTCCCGTTCAGTCCACAATCCCAAATCCCTAGCTCATTCTCTTCCCCAATCGAGAATCCCATGGCGGGCAGCGGTGACCGCGGCGGGAATGCGAGCTGCGGCAGCGAATCTTCAGTGGCCGGCGGAGCAACCACCTGACGGTGCCACGCTGCCTTGGCCACGCATCCGTGACGGCAGTTACTTCATCGAGGAGATCTAGAGGCGTGGGGAGACGGCGATGCGCCCGGACTCCGGCCGCATTGTGCTAGCACGCACGGCGGCGATGGCGGCGCAGGAAGAGAGGTACCGTGGCCGCGCCTTGTTCGCCACTGTCGAAGGAGAGGCGAAACGCGTGACGGAAGCTTCTCTGCTGGCTGCCATGGAGGTGGACTGCGGTGTCGGTCAGGCCATGGTAAAGGTGGAGGTAACTGGTACCCCCTTCCATTTCTTTCTCACATTCGAGAAGGAAGAAGACTGCACATCTGTGGTGTTGTCGGACATGCTTTCCGGCGACACGCGCATCTGTTTCCGTCGCTGGAGCCGTTGTGCTCGTGGCATGGTGGGGAGCTTTGACTACAAGACCACACTGATCATCGAGGGGCTGCCAGAGGAGGCGCTGGAGCCGCAAGCCATCCACCTTTTGATTGCTGGTCTCGATGGTGAGCTAATCGAGGTCTTGCCGGCGACTGATCGCTGGGTCGTGACTGTCAAGGCGTGGCTGCGTGATCCCTGCTCTGTACCGAAGAAGCTGACCATCACGGTGCCGTCGCCGATTCTTCCTCGCATTGCTGCTGATTCAGACGAAGACGTGAGTCACCTCCACCTCCAGGCTCGCCGAGGAAAAGGGCACCATGGATTATGATCTGATCCTACACGTGAAGGATGTCATCGACCGTGGTGATTTGCTTGCCGAGGACCTGCCAGCCAAGTACCTTCCCGACAAGGACGAGGACATGTCCCGTATCCACACCTTCAAGACCTGGCGTGGCAAGATCGATGGAACAGGACCTGGTGACAATGGGTTTGCCTGATTGAGTTAGCTCTGTATCCAGTTTGTTAGTCTATTTGTGTCAAGAACTTGTTTATTGTTGAGTACTCTGTATTGTTCGAGTGTTTCGTGAAGTGTCTGGTTTGTAAGCTATGAAATTGGAAGTTATGTGGCAATGTATGAACTCTGTTTAGCAATGGTATGATCTTTGTTTCTCCGGCGACCATTTGGTGCTCCGGCGACCATTTGGTACTCTGTTTAGCAAAGGATAGAACATCTGACAGTAAAAGCTGACAAATTGGTACAATTTCACATGAAATGCACAATAGGATAGATCATCAGGTGCACAAAATGATGGATGACAGGAATTGTTCAATTTGTACCACAAAAGACGACTCTGACAACATCATCATAGTGTCAGTTAACTAGCATCTTAGGATTAGCACAGGAGTGTCAGGTAACAAAAGGACTCAAAGGATTACATCCATCCTAATCTGATAGATCATCAGGAGCAGTCTGCGAGTAGTTAATCTCAGCAGACTGGTATTCTTCAGGTTCTGGAGGCACTTGAGCAAGAGGCTGCAGAGATGTTCCTTTGTCGCCAAATAACAGCCATCTAGCTCCTCGCTTTTTCCCCAGGCCTCTCCCTATCCCTCTCCCTCTCCCTCTGCCAGCATGTCTCCCTCTTCCTCCCTTTGCTCTTCTTCTAGCTGCGGCAGCTACTGCTTGCCCTATTGCAGTGTCTCTCCACACTTGCAGAGCAGTTGTTCTTCTGCCAGGTGGAGGAATTTCCTCTCGGTGTCTAGCAACAAATGATGACTCCGGTAGTTCTTCCTGGAGATGAGTTGATGCCCTTGTTGGCACCTGCTAGTGAACAAGATTTTAGTCAACAATTACACACAGTGCTAAGTAAATAGGCAGTGACAAAAATGTAACTTTTTATCATTAGCTTACATCGTGTGCCAAGTGGTAGACAAGACTGTTCTTCATCTGAGAGGGATCATGAGCATGAACTAGATGTTTGGGGCTATTTGCTGAAATCAATAGAAAATCAAGAAACTCATATTAATTCATGTAATTCCAGAGAAAAGCATTTAAATGGGATATAGTTCTGTGCATCATTTACTTACTTCTAAGATACTGGGATCATCAATATCCCCATTCTCATCAACTGTTTTAACTCTTTTTCTAACATGGGCATATAGTTCTTCAGCTTCTTGTTGCTCTCTAACTTTCAAACTTGGTTTTCTTTTCCTTTTTGGCTTCTCTAGCTGCTGCAGATGCTCCTCTTGCTCATTCTCCTCATGCTGCAGGTCATGTTGCTGTTGCTGCTCATGCTGCTGGTCATGTTGCTGCTGCTGCTCATGCTCCACATCATCATGCTCCTCATGTTGCTGTTCATGTTGCTGCTGCTGCACATGCTCATGCTCCTCATCTTGCTGCTCAACCCCTGCTCACTTAAAACATCAGCTTTATACTTTGCACAATTTCTTCTAGTGTGGTTTGGGGCTCTGCAATAACCACAGTGCATTTTGACCCATGTTGCTTAGTTTTGTGCCATCTGCCAATTCTTCAGGGTTTTTTCTTCTACTCCTCTTTGGCCTTCCAATTTTCTTCTCATAATAGGGGGGCAAAATGTCTGGGCCATTAGTCCTGGTCCATTCAGTCCTATCTCTCACAGGATAGATGCTACACTTGTCTGCATCCACATAGGTCTGTAGTTTATAGCAGCTAGCAACCATTATGTCAGGTTTTATCCTCTCATGCCTCAAACAAGCTAAGACATGGGAACAAGGAAGTCCAGTCAGTTGCCACCTTCTGCAAGTGCATCCTCTCATGTTGAGCTCAACAATGTAACTTTTTTGACCACTAATGACTTCAAATACAACCATGCCTTGTACAGGTGCAGGAGTGGCAAAACAATTGGCAGCATAGTCAGTATTTTTCCTAACTTTCTGTCTAATCTTAGGACATATAGTGCCAACCCAATCTTCCATTGCTTTTCTCAACTTCTGATATACTCTGTTCATTATAATGCATCTGATCTCTTCCCACATGAACAGAACACAAAGCTCTCTAGCACCAAGAATCATCCTACAAAAATAATTAAACACACAAATGAGTAAAGAAACAAATAACTAAAGACAAATAATTGAATACAGAAATAATTAAACACACAAATCAGTAAAGAAACACATAACTAAATACACCTAATTGAATACAGAAATAATCAAACACACAAATGAGTAAAAAAACAAATAACTAAAGACACCTAATTGAATAGAGAAATAATCAAACACACTCACTTGTTCCATACTTCAGAAGCATTGTTGAGCGGAAGATCACACTTGCTAAAATCCCTAAAGAAAGCCCTGCACCAAGTGTTTGGTGGAATTTGCTCCAAAAATCCATGTGCAGCAGGGCAGTCAGTCTTTAGCTTCTCCATATTGCTCTCCCATTGAGGAACAGTTGTAGATCTTGCACATCTCCACAGATGATTTTTAAGGGTTTCACCTTTCCAACCATGTTGGTTCAAATTACTCCACAGATGTCTGACACAAAATCTATGCTCAGAGTCTGCCCACACTTCCATCACAGCTTTGATTAGGCCCTACAAAAGCAAAAATAACTTATTAGTACATATGAACATACATAGAGATGGGAAATTAGTGAAATAGAACAAAACACAGAAAAAGTAGATCACACACCTTTTGCTTGTCACTCATAATTGTGAAAGGTGATGTATTTATCACATTTAGATCATTTTTCAAAGTGGTAAGAAACCATTTCCAACTAGAGTAACACTCCACCTCCACAACTGCCATTGCTATAGGAAATATTCCATCATTTCCATCAATTGATACTGCTGTGAGAAGTTGACCACCATACTTGTTTTTATGTGAGTACCATCTAGGCAAATTATAGGTCTGCATCCCTTCAAAAATCCTCTCTTGCAAGCATCAAGAGAGAAGTAGCAAGTGCTAAAAACTCCAGGGTTGCCTATTGTCCTCATATAGAAAGATGTACCTGGATTTTGGAATCTCAATTCCTCTCCATAGTCCCACAATTGATTGTACTGTACCTTCTCATCACCATGGATCACCTTCAGAGCAGCATACTTGGCCTTTGCAAGCTTGAATCTGCTTGGCTCCATGTTAAGCTCCCTTTGGACTATCTTCTCGAAAGATTTCACTGTAACACTCTCATTGTCTCTTAAAACTTCAATATACTTATCACACAAATATTTGTATGTCATCTCCTTCACATCATGAACCTTCTCACATAAATGGTCTGGCACATATTCTTTCACCAAGATCATGTCTGTCCTACTATCATAAGATGCCACTAGCTTCCATGGGCAGTCATCTGCACAATGTGCTTCTAGCCTCTTGTTGTTGTTTCTTTCTTTTGCACCTGGACCCTATTTTTCACTGAACTGTGACAATGCTTTTCTAAGCTCTGACATAGTAGAGAAGGTCATTGCAATCTTGAAGATGGGATTTTCCATGTCTGCTTCAGGGTTGAACACCCTAGGCTTGAAAGAACTGAGCATATCATCTTCTGTAGATATAGGTTGAAGATAATCATCTTCTAAGACTGCATCATCAGGCCAGACCTTATTATCCACCATTTTTCCCTTTGCATCATGCACATCATCATCTATATGTTTATCGTAGTCCAAGTCATCTTCCTCAGTATCATATTCTTCCTCTCCTTCTGAGAAATCATAATCACTGTCATTTATCTCTGAATCTGCATTTTCGGCTTCAACAACATCTTCAGATTCTTCCTCCTCTTTGCCCTTTGTACCTGTCCTCCTCATCTTTTTTTTCATTGGAGACAAAATCACCTTAGGAAGCTCAGGAATTATTGATCCACAAACATCATCTTGCTCAGACCCAAGCAAATCTACATGGTCCATAAACAGACGCATTTCCTTGCAATAAACAGCAGCAGCCATTTTCCTGGCATCTTGTTCATGATCCATGTTTCTCAACCCATCTGACATGCCATACCCATGCTCAAGCCAGTAAACATGCTCCAACCAGGAAGCTGTGTAACCCATTTCCTTCAAAATGTAGTCGACATCATCCTGGCACCAAGTGTCCTGATCACAGTAGTCGAAAAAATCACATTTTCAATCAATATATAGCTTCTGTTGCTGCCTTCTCCACAGAAAAATCCACCATGAAATATGGCCACACTGAATTTGGTTGGACACATTGCTACATTGCAAACAAAAAATGGAAACGAAATTAGTTCGAACCCTAGTTCGTCCTGGAACAGACATGAATGTTCAGACTAACAGTACTCTCAGACTAAATTCCCCTAATTTAACAAACAGAATACACTATACGGCCAATATGAGCACAATATGTTCGATTTCTCTAATTATTTTGGACTAAATTCCTCTAATGGAACCGTGGCAATCAAATCGGGGCGACGAAACGGGGAGGAGGGTGCAGTACTTACTGTAGTCTGGGTCAGGGGCGCCTTTCTCTCTTCGAATCGGACGCTGCCCCTCCAAGACCTCGGGCCCGTCCATCGCACTCGTCACAAACCTCCACGGACGAGCGCTTCTACGGCTACCTCAACGCCGGCGATGAATCGCATGCCCTAGCTCTTCGATTTGGGATTGTGGGCTGAACGGGAAACAAAATAGAACACCAGGGGGTTTTCTGCGAAAAATCCGGTCGCTCCCGTGCTCGCGTGCAGCTCACGTGCGGACTAACGTTGCCACGTCAGCTTTCTCACGGCGAAAGCGACGGAACGACTAACGTGCCACGGTTGCGCAACTACGTGACCAGAACTTGGCATTTTCCCAGTTGGTGACCAATACGCTCGCGCGTGGCAACTTCATAGACCACAGAAGCCTTTAACTCTTTCAAATATATGTGTCAACAGACCTAGTTTAATTTTCAATTGGCTAGGCAGATAATAAAAGTTGGTGATCTTATGTTCTCAACGTTATAATGTATGCTGGGACATGACCAGAGAAGTTTGAATGTATCTCACTCTACATTGGCTGCAGCGATTGATATACATGCAATTTTACTATTCCATTAGATAGCGTGTTCTCTGATTTTGTTAGTTAACCTTTCTTTGTCAGCACACAATAGTTGAGAAAAGAGAACTTTTTGGCAGGGGCCCCGGCCCAGGTAGTATTTCAATGTTATTTTCTGCCTAGGTCTAGGAAAGGAAGAAAAAGATAAAATAGCCGAATTAACAAGGTAAAGCCTATCACGAGATGGACTGTGGGCAAAGGACGCACTCACGGACCCAAGGAAGATGCCAAGACATGCACGTACACATTAATGGGAAAGCGCACACTTTATTAGATGATTGTGCAGAAGAAAACATCATTGCCGTCTGCATCATAGAGCAACAACGTAAACAGAGTAATAAAAGCGACAAACTCATTGAGGTGCGCGGGGCGGAGAGCGGCTGGGTTCTGCTAGGTCGTCCTCCTCTTTGCTGCTGCCATGAGGAGATCATCCACCAAACGATGCAAGTCGCGGTGCGAGGATCCTCCTTGTGCCACGGCAGCCTGTACCTTTTTGGCGAGGTCTATCGCCCTCATTCTGCAAGTGGCCCCTGGCCCTCCGGGGCGCATGAAACCAGTCAATGCCGGCGCCACGTCCTGGCGCGGAATCAGGTCGTGTTCTTCATAGCTCCCTTCGCAGGCCGGCGCCGTCAGCCACAGCGCGCCCCGATTCCGAGGACCTCCGTGACCAGCCTCTCCGTGATGAACTGCTCATAAGAGTAGGGCCATGTGAGCACCGGCACGCCCGCCGCCACAGTCTCTAGGACGGAGTTCCACCCACATTGCGTCACAAACGCACCCACCGCCTGGTGCCTTAGTATAGCCTTCTGTGGAGCCCAAGTTCTAATGATGAACCCCCTATCTCCAACACGCTCCTCCCACCCCTTTGGTGGACTCCACTCCTTCATTCCCTCACCACCCACAAGAAGGACGTCCCAGAGATCTCCAGCCCAAGAGCAAGCTCATCGAGCTGAGAATCCTTGATGTGCGCCATGCTGCCGGAGGATAAGTACACCACGGAACTGGTTGGCTTTGAATCCAGCCACTCCATGATGCCGCACTCTAAGACGGTGCCTGTTGAGGTTGGTGATGATGATAGCAGAGCCAAAGGCCCTAGAAAGTATGCACGCTTCACGTGGCCTTCACTCGTGTACATCTCGCAGTATGTTGCTCTAGCTCCAGTGATGGTTTATGGCATATCCAAAGCAGTCAGCCTGAAGTGAAACAAACTTGTTACCAAATGAGCAATCATTTCTTCTAAAGAAGCCGGGAAGCTCCTTCCTCGGAATCTGTATGCGAGGGATAGGAAACCGGGGGACCACAACAACGCCATCGTCGTCGTCGTTGGTGCCCATGTTTTCCACGAGATGACGAATGGAAAGCGTCGAGAAGGCGCCAATGACACTAAATGCAACACAAGGCACGCCGAGCTTGTCGGCTATGCCACTGTTCCAGAAGAATGTTATGTCTGTGATGATCGCGTCCGGAGACTGTGCCCGGATGAGGGTCTCCTGGGCAGGGCGCGTCAGGGCCTCGCTTATCGATGCGGCCATCATACGTGACGATTCACCCGGGGTGGCGGCGTTCCCGAAGTTCTCCATGCCCTTCGGGAGGCCATCAACGGTTGGGAATGGATAGGTGGCTATCTTAACGGTTGTTGCATTGTGCCCGCGGTCCAGCAAGGACTGAACGATAGAGATATTCGACGGCGTGACCGCAATTGTTGCTTCTACGGCTTCATTAGCTCCTGCGAGGCAAATTGCAAGCTCCGTGAAGGGCTGGATGTGGCTGGTTGCGAAAACTGGAATGAGTAGGATACGCAGCTTGTTGCTAGCGGTGGTGGTGGCCGTGAGCGTGGAGGAGGTGGTAGCCATGTTTATTCTTACAGGTGAGTTTTGGTTTGGTTGTGGTTCGTGAGGATTCGGCTCCCCTATAAATAAGACAATATATAAGATGTAATCCCTCTGTATCGAAAATGTAATAAGTTGTGAGATCTAATTAATTAATAAGGTATGAGATCTAATTAGTTATAAATATTTAAATAAGTTGTGAGATCTAATTAATTAACAATATTTTATAAGGTGTGAGATCTAATTAATTAATAATATTCTTTCTTTGGATTTTTTTTTGAACATTTAAATAAGGTGTGAGATCTAATTAATTAATTAGATCTCATACCATAGTGAAAAATTATTATTCAATAAATTGTTATATCATTTAGAGATTTTCTATGAAGTCGTCTTACCATGTATCAAATACGTGATATCTTATAGATACTAAAATAAATTGCTATAAAATATAATGGATTTTCGGCTACATTTAAATTGTTATCATTTAGAGAGACATAAGAAAAACGACATCTTGGGGAATTATGATTAAAACAATTAAGCTGTTGTAAAAAAAAATCTTGGGATTCCGAAACAATGATGGCACAATATGCACCGTGCATAGACCTATGAACAAATCGCAATTACTCTCCCTTGTTAACACTCGAACTCTATCTTTCACTAACTTTTAAAAAAAAATCTAGGATCAATATTCTAAACATTGACAAATTATGCTTAAATCTTGTGTTCTTGTAGACCAGACGCCCACTCAATAATTTTATCACACACATTTTTAGATTAGTTTTGTATCATGTGGCCAGCTAATTGACATTACCACTATATGTATTTTTAGGGAAAAGCTAGGGATTATCTCTTACACTGTGTATCCGTTTGCTTATATTTGCATGCATATGTTGACTCCAACTATCCAAAAATTTATCAATTGAAAATACATGGCTAATTATACCCTTCAGCTGTAAGCTTGACTGATTACCCGCTCATTCAGGCCACTTCCGTGAAACGCGATTGTTGGGCCCATTGTTCAGCGACTCCGCTCAGGTACCGCTGCACTGCATTGCATCGAGCAAAGTTCCTGAAATTACATGCTATGCTATGCCACCGCTAAGTGAATAATGACCGGTTCAGGGCATTTTCTTTTCCTCCAGCCTCCTTCCTCCTCCCGCACCTCTTTTCCTATGACTCGCACCAGAAACCAACAGTGGCCAGTTAGGGTTTCCGTCGCGTTGCTGGCCTATTCCGGCGGCCTCCGGAGGCGCGCCCACAATGTCGACCGATCCTATTCCCCACCAGACAGGCCAAAACCTTTGCCCCAACACAAAGTTCCAGCCCCCATCCCTCCGCCGCCTCCATAGCTTGGTTGGTCGCGCCATCGCCACCAGGAACGACGCTGGACGGCGACAGATCTACTGCCAGATACGATTCTTACCTCCTCTCTCCCTTACCTTCTACTCTCCCTTCCTCTCACTCCTCTCTACTCCATGACCTTAATTCTTTTGATCTACTGCATACTTCATGTTTTACACATGTATAAATACATTTTACTTCTAATGATCTTAATTCTTTTGATGGATGTTCAACCTTTACAGCTGAAATTTGTACTAGTCTGATTCATGTTGTGCTTTACAGTTTTTGGATACATAATTATGCATGATTTATTATGCTTCATATGTGATACAGTTGTCTGATCATATCATTTTAATATCCTAATCTGCCCTCTATACCAGGTTCTCATAAAAATCAAAACCGTGCTTTCCAACTTTCTTTCTTTTTTGGTTCTGTTTCAGTAAAATCTATGCAGTACCACATAGATTTTTTTTACCAGCATTCTAGCGAGATCCAAGTGAAAAGATTCTGCAGTTTGCTTGAGTCCGCCAAAGTTCTAAGGCCATGCAGCTATTATGTCTTGCATGATTTGGTTTTTTGCTTCCTTTTTTTTTGTGTGCATCAGATGGAATCCAACATGTGAATAATTATAATTTTTGCTTAACAAAGCTTCTGCAGCCAAGGGTGGCAAGAGCGAGTCTTTTTTGCAAAGTCACTCCGTCAGGATTAGATTACACCGATAGTCGATGCGCACGTTGTGTGTATTCAGAAGTTGTTGATGGACACTTTGTGCTCATTCGGATTCTCTGCTCTATAACCGTGATTCTTTTCTCCTTTTTGTCAAGCAACCTTTTCAAGTAGTAGTGATCCAGCATATTTTATTGTTATTATCCACCATTTAGCCCAACATATTTTTTGTCCGCGCCTGCATAATTTTAGCAAAAATGCATTTCTTTGTTGGATACGTACATTCATGTTATAGTGTTGACATATTATTATGTTAATTCATTCTTAATTATTTCTACTCGGTGGTATCTCTATTTCTGTCTATCCATTCTGCATGTAGTATTCTGATTCAGGAATTACCCTCTAAGTATGTGTGAATCATCATGCAACCATTCACTCAAGTGATTTTGTTTTGCAATAAGATATCCTTGCGTCCCTTCTACTGATGGTTAGTCTGTACTCCTTGATATGTCCATGTTGCATCACTATTTATATCATAATTTTCTGTTATTCATCGATATATTTCATGTTATGATGCATCTCTTATGTTATTTTATCTTATTTTGCATGTTTCATAATTTTTGGAGAATAAACACCGGGACCAGAAATCTGATGGAAAAAGCACCGTCGAGATACCATATTTCAGAAGATTAGAAGAAGAAGGGGGAGATCCGGGGTGTCTTAGAAGTTCAGAGGAGGAGTCCAGCCATTAGGGGAGCCAAAGGGGGCCACTAGGGGCCCACACCATGAGGTGGCGCCCCCCCCCCCCCCCTCCCGGTTGCGCCACAAGGTGGTGTGGCCACCCTGGCCCACCCCTGGTGGATATTTTTGGCGTACTTGGCCCCGAGGGAACCCTAAGCCTCATACCATCGTCGAAGAATTATTCCGCCGCCGACTCGGGGCGGAAAACACCCGAGAAAGAAAATCTCTCTGACAGGGAAAAATCTGTCGAGGAAATTCCTCTCCGGAGAGGGGAAATCACCGCCATCGTCACTGTCACCGTCATCACTCCGGGCATCATCATCATCGTCATCACCACCAGCACCATCACCCTCATCATCTACCGTCATCCCGTTGTAACACTTAGGGGCCTCTATCGTTGTTTTACATTAGATCTCTCTCCCGGTGTGGATTACTTGTTAGTAGTTGATGCTTGTGAGATTTTTCGGTGTTCGCACTTTATGACCAGATTGTTATCATCCATTATATCACATATGATCATGATCCATATGATTTCTTGTGAGTAGTTCATGTTGGTCTTGAGGACATGGGAAAAGTCAAGTTGTTAGTAGTGGAGTAATGTTGAGTAATATTTAATGTTTGATATTTAAGTTGTGGTGTTATTCTCCTAGTGGTGTCATGTGAACATCGACTACATGATACTTCGCCATTTATGGGCCTAGGGGAATGCATCGTGTATTTGGCTACTAATTATGGGGTTGCCGGAGTGACAGAAACCTAAACCCCCGTTAGGAAACCATTACACGAGGGAGCGTAGGATCCCGGAGTTTAAACGTATGGTTAGATTTATTTCTTAATTACTTTCTTGTAGTTGCGGATGCTTGCAAGGGGTATAATCACAAGTATGTATTAGTCTTGGATGGGACGGTACATTAGCATAGGTTCACCCACACAACACTTATCAAAACACCTAAGATTATTCAGCTGCATTGAACAAAAGCACTGGACAGAAACCTCTTGTTTGTCCTCGAGAACGTTTGTTAATCATAAGTAAACCCACCGTCTTGTCCTTTGCTAAAGAAAGGATTGGACCACTTGCTGCAATTACTATTACTGCATTTTATTTACTCGCACTTTATTTATCTGCAATATCAAAAACCCCTACAAATATATCTTTCAGTATTTACAGTCATTTCTTCATCG
>JAPCYS010001302.1:0-32191 GCA_028641055.1 Alopecurus myosuroides
TTTACTTTTTAACTTCACGTCTCTGGAGAGAAACCATGAGATTATTTCTGGTTCGTACTTTACATGGAAAGAAATACCTCTGTTACTGGAGGCATTCCGATGGGCCAGAAATGTCGGAAGTGGCAGAGCAAGATGGTGGACGTGGATCTGGCGGTGTCCGATGGAGGGAGCCACTAGTACAAAGTTACAAACATATAAATTTCAAAAAAAAAATTACAAACATATATAAAGAAACCCCAATCGGACACGGTTCGCTCATCAGAAACAGAGAAGCATAAAGGTGATTGTGCCACGGAACATATGCTAGAAGGGCGTGTGCACTGTAATAAAAAACCGGCCTCTAAGAATCCTTAGACATAGGTTTAAACGTTGGAGTGTACAAAAAAGTAGTGTCTAAGAAAAAAGTTCCTAGACATCGGACTAGTGCAAGTCACATGTGTCTAGTGATTAAAAAAATCAACCAATCCAACTATTGGTGTATGAGGACCTGCTTGGTGGAGAAACTGGGCAAGGTTTCTGCTTGGTGGATCCTTCTAGGTGTGTCTAAACATTAGAGCTGTATCATTTTGTTAGACCCAAGTTCACGTTTTCTACTAGACATGCCTCCACGATGTACAGGTGGTGACTGCGAGATGACTAACATTGCCAAAAAGGTAGAAAAAAACTGAAACGCCGACATGTGCTCTGTCTTTTCAGTTATTAAGAAGAAATAAAAGGCCTAAGCAAACATAGAAAAGGTGCAACGCAAGAGCACCAGGGAAACGCTTCGTGCCCGCGCTTACCACACGACCTTCCTCTTTAATTCTCACGATAAGTTCTCTCGGCATAGATGTTTTGTTTTTTATGACTTTGCGCTCCACTCTTATTTTAGAGCATCTCCACTTGCGCCCCCCGCAAAGCTTTTTGAGGTAACCCCGCCGAAAAACAGCGCCCACTCACGCCCTCCAATGGGGCTTTCCCGTCCGAATGACTCCAATTCCGTCCGCAAAAACCTAGCCAAACCCACTCTCCAGGGGTTATCTATCCACACACATTTGAAAGATTCATTTTCTCTCTCTACTACTTTTCCCACACCACGCAATGTGTGCTAGCTCTCTCTGCTCACTTTCTCTGTCCAAAGTGCCTGCAATGAGTATGGGAAAATGCACCTTGTTTCGTCCGGATGGCCTCCAAACGACTAGTTTTTGCTCCTATGTGGACGCCTATTGGGTGCGCTGAGTGTAGATGCTCTTATTTCTGCGCGGACTGGCATAACGACAGACCGTAGACCTTTTGGGCATCCATCGACATTCAGTGAAACTTTTTCACCGAAATAGAAAATATGTGCATTGCCCAACCAGTCAGCAATGGAGGACCATATGCATTTGGACCATCGACAGTGAAAACATGTGGTCAGCGGAAATGGACAACATTTGCACAACTGACAAAGCCGTTCATGGTGCCATCCTCTAGTACAAAGATGCCCAGCCGTCCAAAGCCTATCTTGAAGGGTCAGCAAAGGTAAGACATTACCTTTTTTTTGAACTTTGGCAGTCCTTTGCCATCCGATTAGATAGAAAAGAAAGTATACACATGGTGTTTAGCCAGAAGCCAAACTACAAGAGAGAGAGAGGGGGAAAGAGAGTACATAATTATAGTATTACACCATGCCTTGGACATCTCCCGAGCCGCTCCCATGACGGTGGGCAGGTGAGGTGTTCGCGGCGGCGTCATGGAGGAGGTGGTGCGCCGGCTGGGGACATGGAGCGGCACGGCTTCTTGCCGGCGCCTGCGGAACTCTGGCAGGGGGCGAAGAGGAGGTGGTGGTGCGCCGCCGGATCTCCGGGCCACGATCCGGGCTGCGGGCTCCGATCTGGGCCTCTGAGCCAATCTGGGTATCTGCTGCATGGGATCCGGTCACGCATTGGATCTCGCAGCTGTGCGCTAGGCTGCCCATCTTCGGCCTATGCGCTAGGCTGCCCATTTTCCTTGATCTAGCCACGGTGTCGAGTTCTGGAAGGCTCCGTTGGTGAACTCACATAGGCGCATTATGCCTAGAGATTGCTGGATCGGGTGGGATTCGGTCGTGCACACTCGTTTCTGACCGCTTGGTTTCAGAGGGAGCGCTTAGAAGCTCTGCTGGCTCGATGGTGCTGGCGGAGAATGACATAGAAGCGAGACAGGAGGACTGGCAATGGGGGTTCGAATCGGGCAAGAAGGAATTGGCTTGGCGTTTCATGATTTGTAGTAGCGGCATTATGAGGGGGCGACAACATACGTGAAGGCCAAAGTCCTACCTTTCAGGGTGAAAACCTAAGGTCTGGCCTTAATTGGTTGTGCCCGAGAGTGGTCTTGTTTGAGTCATTATTTTGAGAGAGAGGATTAATTTCATGGTGAAAACCCAACGTCTGGCCTTAATTGATGTGCCTGGCACTGTTCTTCTTGAATACGTTGCTTTGAAAAAACTGGACATCAGGTGCTGTTTTGGTGGTGGTTGTGCGGCTGCTGCAAGGAATGCAACTCTGTAGCGGGACGTTTCTTTTTATTTCTTCCTCTTATTCTCTTTCGGCTGCGTGCATCCGTAATGACTATGGTTATTGCGTTGTTGCAGAGGCTGGGTGTAATTTATATCTCTGCGATATTAATATACATTCTTTGTCTAAAAAAATTCCCGGGTTTTGCGAGTTAGCAAAAGGACATTGCTCCATGTCCTCCTTGATCGGAGCCGCTACTGCATCTATTTTCATCGCCTTTCTCCGAAAGATCCTTCAATTTCTCTCCTTCTAGATTCCCCACATGGTGTAGATGATTTCGCCCCTCTCCTCCTTCCTCTTCTCCTTCGGCAGTGTGGTCAACATTGTATCCCACCAGTCAATGATGCAGAGACTCCCCGCATCCGGTGGCACCACAATTGAATTGGTCCAAGCGAATAATTTTTTCCCGCACCCCTTTCGTGAATGAACATCAAAGCAAAAGGTGATGAACCGTCATCGAGTGGATCCAGCATAGCTTGCAAATAGGGTCACGTGGCCATCCACGAGTAGTAAGGTTCTCCGACGTCAACAACTTCCCGTGAAGCCCCAACTATGCAAAGAATTTGCACTTTGGCTCGACGGGGCCTAGACTTCCCAAACTAGAGTGTGTGTCCCAAGAAAGGTTGCCCAGAAATTTAGCTTTTTACGCGGAGCTGGTCGAATACTCCTTATTAGCCGATAATGTCCAACCGGTGGAATGTGGAATGCATGGGTTGAGGAATGAGGATAGTCTGCTGCACAAAGATCCACACCATGATGACTTCGTTAAAGTGATATGGAGTGAAAATTTTTAGCTTTAGGGCTGAGATCCAGGTGTTCTGCTCAAGGGACTGAGCAACTATTCTGTTCTCTCTTAGAAACTGCAAAAAGCAGTGAGGCATTGTGAGATCCATTTTCGCACCGGGGTGCATATGAACCCGATATTAAAAAAATATTTTAAAATATTGAAAAAATTATAAAAGAATTGTTTACGCATAGATCTTAACAAAATATTACAAAGTCGTTTCACGAAAAACCTTGTGTCTTGTATAAAAAAGACAAAATATCTTAACAAAATTTTAGCACACAATTTTTTCTTTTTTACACAAGGCATTAAAAATATCGGTTTTCATGACACGACTTTGTTAACACATATGTTATTAAGATCTATGTCCGATTTTTTTTTATATGTCAAAATGCCTTTAAATGTATTTTAATATATGGTGCATGTGCACCTGGAAGACAAAACGCCTCCCTGGGGGCATGGTGGTTTCGACTTCCTTTATCTAACCATGCATGCAGTATCGAATATAGCAATGTAGTTATGCAGCCATTTCACAAGGTGATTTTTGTGGCAGCCCGAAACAATAGACGATCCACCCTCGTTGCAGGGGGGTAGGCCGACCCATGCCTCATTGAGGAAGCGCCAAACGTGTCATAGCCAGAGAAAGCGAATAGCGAAAAAACATTACTTTTAATGGATACTATTTAAAGAACTTTGTTAAAAAACCATCTAAGTTTGAAAAAACATGAAGTATGAAAATGTTACGTTCTAGTGAGATCCTGATTATGAACAAGTGACATGTTAACACTTTCTTTTTTGGAAAACTAATTTCCTGCAATCATAGTTTGGAAAGCTAGATAGCCCATCTGCTGCAACAAAATGCAAAACCACAGTTTCTGGAGCAGAAGGTTCCTAAAACACTATTAAGAGTGTATAGTGATGTTCCTTATGTGGTTAAAACACACACAATGGGTACCCCCGCAAAACACGCACACACACAAGGTAAGATGGCAAGGTAAGATTTGATTTTAGATGTGCCTAATTGCTCCAACTTGTGAGTATACATTCTGTATTGACCATGAACATGTATAACTTGGGAGTAATGTATAATAATAATATAGGATTAGATTGTTAGGTTGGTTATTGGCTAGGTATTATTTGTCGACCTAAAGATCAAGGTGGATTGGGTGTGGAAGTGCTTGAGTTGAAAAATAAGTGTTTATTGGCTAAATAGTTGTTCAAGATACTTAATGAGGAGGGTGTCTGGCAGGAATTGTTGCACAATAAATACCTACATAGAAAATCTTTAGCTCATGTCGAAGCACAACCTACTGATTCTCCTTTTTGAAAAGGATTAATGAGAGTTAAAAATGATTTCTTTAGTAGAGGTTCTTTTAAAACTGGGAATGGGGAAACAACTAGATTTTGGGAGGACACTTGGTTAGGAAAAACTCCCCTCTCAGACCAATACCCTCTCCTATATAACATTGTCCATTCTAAGAATGTTTTGGTTGCTAGGGTGTTTCAGAATGCACCACCGATTAATATCTCCTTCCGTACGAATTTAGTAGGCATCACTTGGGATATGTGGTCTCACTTATGCTTGCGTCTGATGAATATCACTCTTAATTCTGATACCGATAGGTTTCATTGGAACCTGACTCAGAATGGGAGGTTTTCTGTTAAGACTATGTATGAGGACATGATGAATGGACATACTATTGTTCTCAAAAATTATTTCTGGAAATTAAAAATCCCTCTAAAGATTAAAATTTTCATGTGGTTTTTAGATAAGAAGGTGCTACTAACAAGAGATAATTTAGCTAAAAAGGGTAGAAACGTGACACACATTGTTCCTTTTGTGTGAATGAAGAGACAGCAGATCATTTATTTATTTCGTGCCCTTTTGATAAACTTGTTTGGCGTGTTGTTTTCTGTACTTATAACATCCCCCCCCCCCCGCAATTTGTCTAATATGTTTGGGAATTGGCTTAACGGGATTGATATTAAGACAAAAAATAGGATTATGATTGGTGTATCGGCCATTTGTTGGGCTATTTGGTTATTGTGATGACCCAGCACACCACTGCATGTGTAGTGCGCAAGTCAGTGACATAATACTCACAGAAGGACTTATCCGTGAATATTACATCTCTCAGAGTGGTACAACAGAAACACAACGGGTCCAAGCAAAGCTATAGGATACAAACTTCATTACAAAATCTTGAGAGTCTCCTTGATGAATCAAGAAGATCTCCCGCAAATGAAACATCAGAAGAAGCAATACGCAGCTCCAAGCTGGAGAAGATCTCTAGCTCGGAAATAATCCACTACGGCTGATGCCAGCCCCAATTTATAACTTGAAATAACTAAGTCTAAGAATGGTCTCTAACTACATCTTGATAGCTTGTCCTTCCCCAGCGTTGTTGATGACGATGCTTTACCGACTAAGTAGTAGATCACTCCATCTAGCTTCATGAGGTAGTGATGGCTTCTCGATGACGACTTCGATAGGGCTTCAACCCTAAGCAGGGGGTCAAACGGGATAGAATGAGTAACGAGCGTTACTCAGCAAGTTCATGATATATAGTGGGTGGTTGATGCACTAACTACAGCTTTAGACTTGAAAGAGTCATAAGCTAATGCAAGGTTTTGTAAAACTTTCTTCAAGAGGTTGCTTTTAATTCTGAAAACTATGCCCGCCATTCTTCACAGGATTAGAACTTTCATGGAGTTGCCTTTCCTGCGGCGTTCGCAGCTCCTTCCCGGAACAAGGGGTAACATGCCACATCCTTTTACACTCTGCAGAGGTGCGTTACTTTACCCATGGACGACCAAGACCATGTTGCACAACCAGGTGTACATTCCTGTCCACTCCCACTCAGGTGTGGGCCCCGGTTGTTGGTCCAAGCCAAACCGCGCTTCTCCGCACAATGCATGCCCACCCATTTCTTCCAGCAGGTTGAACGCCTGATTCCACCCCTCACGATGGATATCTACGCGCCCCTGGCAGACCATAAGACCCGCAGAGTCCGTGGGAATTAAGGGATCCCACCCATGTGCATGTAGTCCCGCACTACCTACGCGAGAGTACAGCGTACGTCTCTGGCAGCCCGTTGACATGCGAACGAGAAAAGTATCACGGCTGACTTACTCCCCCCATAGAAGACCCATGGTTAACGCGGTATTTACGGTGCACCGAGTTCTGACGGCATTTGTGATTAGTTCCTAGGTAATACGTTCCCGTGCAGATGGAACCTTCCTTTGACCTATTCATCTTACCATGGTTCCATCCGCCCACCACACAGAACACTACCACTCGGGTAGTCATTCAATTAGTCATATTATTATAAAAATAGGATCATGCATTCTTTTGAGAACAGGTGGTAATACGGTAGGGTTTTTGCAAATAGTTTGTTATGAAGTACTGCAAAGGATATGAGCAAGTGATGAACTTGCCTGAGATTTAAATGACCATAAAATTCCATGTCTTCGGTTCAAGGGTCACGTAGAACATCCTGACGTCTGAAAGATAGCAAAGTAGTCCTGGTAAGGACTACAGAAACACTGGCAACATGATACATGCATAATAATGAGATGCAATCGTGAAATACCCTGGAAAATACCCCAGCTTACAAGTGTAAGCCATGTCTAATACGACAACTTATTCGCAAGAGTTTTAGGTGAATTGTTTTGTTATTTGTGGTGATGTTGTTATTACTGGTTTTAGACTTACATGGGTTTCACTTTTATTTACCACACCATTTTTATTATGTTTAGGTTATAAATAGTTATCACATGATTAAACTTGAGAACACTATTATATGGAAAACAACTACTGAAAACATAATAAACACATTTGATTTTATGTTATAAAGTGTAGAGCTAAGAACATCAAGTTTATTTGAAAAATGAGGAACTAATACATATAACTCTATCATCATAATACTTTGCTTAATAACTAGTGATGATAGGTTTTAGTTGGTGTGTAATTATGAGGGTTTTATTAATACCGAAAATAATGTTGTGGCAGTTATTTCTGATTATAATGAAACATTATATAATTTTATAATACCTTTGGAAACAAGTTTATAAGTTGGATAAAATGTTTTATCTTTGACATATTTGAATTGGAAATTCTTTTCTCTTTAATTGGATATATCATTCAATGTCTTCTGAAAATATTTGAATAAATTATTATTTTATTAATTTTAAATGAATTAATGATTAGGCAAAGCATTGCACATAAAAACTTGGTCAAATTACTTTGTACACATCATAGATGAGTTGCATTTATGCGTTGGAGCATTTTGATATATAACTTGTATTTTTCTGATTTTATGAATTATTTATTATTTTTCCAAAATTTATTGTTATTCTTATAACTTATTTGGTTGTTTTCTCAAAAAACATTTGTTAGGGAGTATTTTGAAATGCTCAAAATATCTAATTAATGTTGAAAGAATAATTTACATTTGATTAAATAGTTTTGAATATTTCTAAACCTTATTATCACAGTTTTATTATTAAAATATTATTTTGTATCCATAATTTTAAGACTATGAGCATTATTGGATTATTTTTCTTAATCTTAATATTCAACCATTCTACTAGACTAAGAATTAGTTGTATTGTAAAGGTTTGAAATTTTGTAGAATTTTATTTATTGTTTTCTATTATTTTTCTATTTCTTCTATTTAATGATTTTAACCAATTACTAAACTGCCCTAGGCTGACAGGTGGTCCCCGGGGTTAGGGTTGAGCCTAACCCCCTGGTCTGGTCGGGCTGGACCAGACCAGCCGCACCGCACTCGCACCCGCCCCGCACCTTATCCTCTCCCTCTCCTCGCGAGGCGACGCAGAGGCGACGCGATCCAGTTCCTCCGGCGATTTCTTCCGGCCTCAACCGCACACCACCGCCGCCGTGACCTAGCGCCACCCCAGCTCTTCTCCGTCCGCCACCACGCCTTCCCCTTCGATCTATTTCTCTCCTCGTGTGGCTCCCGTGGGGATCTTCAAACCCTAACCCTAGGGTTAGGTTCCCGGGGTGCTCCTCCACCTCACCGGTGGCCGTGGCTCCACGACGCGGCTCCTGGAGACTCCTGGAATTGAGGCGCTGATGCTGGTGCTCTGTGGCTTCGTTTTCGAGGACGACGCCGCCGGGATGGTCCTCGGGCAACCGCGCCGCGCCGCCGTGCTTCACTCTCCATCCGGATGTGGTCACCACGATGGTGACCACCTGTAAGTGGCTCTCCTCTCTCTCTGCCCTCCAATCTCTCCCTCTCTCTCACGGATTCCTCCACTCTCCCTTGCTCTGGAGTCTAGCCCTCGAGCTAGCTCGTGCTGTGCCTCCCTGTGATGCTTACTGTGCCCTAATATTTGATTGGTAGCATTGGGTGGTTTCCAAATGCTTTACTGGATGTGTGATGCATGAATTACATGCTAGGATCTGTGATGGATAGGAATTTTATTGTGCCCTAATTTATCCTCTGCTGCTATGTGCCGTGAGAAGATAATGGTGATGAATCTGTTGCTGTTAGTGGAGAAGTATTTTGGGTTTACTTTCCCATGTTGTTACAGTGTACTGATACACTTAGGGTTTGCCCTCAGTGATGGCTTCCTGTTACTGGTTACTGGATAGCAATTCTTATTGCTAAGTACAAAATTCCTAGTGTTCTGTGGATGTGCTAGATAATTTGAGAGGTGTTACTCTGAATTTTATTCAGAGAATATGCCCTTAATATTATTGTCTGTCTATTGATTTTCCTTTCATGCTTCTCTTGGTTCTGGGGTATCAGATCCTTGGATATGGTGCCCAGCAACCATGTGTGTGTGTGTGACACAACCAGTGCTTCTGGTTATTATTCTGTCACACAATTCCTGTGCTATCCACCTCTCTATCTTAATTCCTGGTATCAGCTGATAAGAACAGACACTATTTATGAATTCTTTTCCTTCTTTGATCCTAATGAATTATGAACAGATTCTTTCACTTGTTTCTTTTGCCCCAAGCCAGTGATGCATAGCCTGAGGCCCTTCTTTAGCTAGGAACAGATACTTAACTTGATAAATAATGCCGAGTGATGAGTTTAGCATAGCATTACTATGACTATATGAGGGTTCTAGCACCCCCAATCTATCCTATGTGCAACTTAGCCAAAATTGGCTTAGAGGGTACTCAGGAATTCACCTTGGTTATAGATCAGGTGGTTGGTGGATTTTGGTGCTTGTGGG
Source organism: Alopecurus myosuroides (assembly GCA_028641055.1). NCBI lineage: Eukaryota > Viridiplantae > Streptophyta > Magnoliopsida > Poales > Poaceae > Alopecurus > Alopecurus myosuroides. The sequence goes on from JAPCYS010001302.1 coordinate 9,511, forward strand.
ATGCTTGATTTCCTCCTTGTGCTCCCTGGTACCTTGGCCTTGTTTGCTTGCTTGCAAGATTGCAAACAATTGCTCCAGTAACCAATGGATTGCTTGATTGGGTGTTATACTTTCCTGGTGTTTTGTGCCTGAGCAGGGAACTATGAGATGTGACCTCATCCCCTACGGCTGATGGAGATTTTATACTCCAGGTGCTGTTTGGACAGCACCAAAGTTGATGTCTGAGTGTGCTGTGTGCTTGTTTGTGACTAAGCTGTTTGCTGCTTCGGCAGTAAGCTAGGTACTGCCACCTAGTGTGGAGATATTTCCCAGCACCTGTTTGGTCTCATCCTTGCCGTGCACTGGTTACTCACTGATCTTATCCTAGCCTGGTGATATAATTTTGGTGTTGCCAGTTGTATTTCCATGTATCAGCCTATGATGTTGGTCTGAGGCACTTTAGCTGATTTGAACAGATACTACCTGGAATTTACTTAACCCAGTGATGAAATTAGCAGTGCATCACACTGCAGATCTGAGGGTACTAATCCCCACTCACCCATTTCTTTCTTTTATTTTCTTTTGTTTATTTTGCAGGAACAGAAGATCAATTGGAGATTGTAACTTTACAAGAATTAGATTAGGAATTTCATCTTGCAATTGATAGCTTGTAATAGATCTTGTAATTTCTATTTATTGGATTATTGTAAAGACTTTGTATTATGGTTTCATTATCAACAAAGTTTATTATTTTCCTTTTTTCTTATTCACAATGAAATTGGAAATATCCAATATTTATTAATTCTTAATTGTTTCAATTTGATTATGTTAGTTGGATTTTCTTGTTTATTCAATTTGAATTCAAATTCCAATACTCACAAGTTTCAAATCATTCAAGTTTGAACTCCTCAAATTCAAATTTATTCATAAGTCATGTCAAAATTCCACTCTCGTCCAATATTGGTCTCTCTCTCTCTTTTTCTCTCTCAATTAGAATATCGATAGAACTTCGATCACTTTGGTCTCGTATTTGCAATTAAGTCTCCAGTTGCCACTAGTCTTCTGGTACTGTCTTTGTCGCTTGAAAAGCAGATCCACTCATGGATTCCATCAACAACTATCTTACCCTTGTGGTGATAACAACCAATTGTTACAAGAGAATATTTTACTCAGATGATTATAAACATATGGGAGATTGTTTTATGACATCATTTAGCCTTAAGCATATGAAAAGAATCTGTTGACGAGTTTGCAGGGCTTGTCCCCAAATTACTTTTCATATTCAGGAGACTGAGATGTAGTAGATTATTCAACCTTCTGTTTGTTTGTGTATGACACTCAATTGTTTGAGTATACAAAAGTGTTCTGTTAACAAGGTAATTAGTCTTGTTTCCAAAGTAGTTTTATATAACACTAACATTGGAATGCCACACTGTTTCAAGAGTGTTAATAATATCATATCAAAATATAAGAGTTTCCAAATACCCTTTTAGTAAAGTGAAGTAGCACTCCTAGAATACTCTAAGTAATCTTCTTGAAGATCTTCATACGGTAGTTCTTCCTGTCTTGAGGTTTCTTCTTTTGAAGGATAACTTGGAGAAGATTTGGAAAACAAGGTGATCTATTCAAGGTAGAAAGATCTTGATTTAGGAGTTAGTTCATGCCTTTATTATTTTACTATTTCATAAGGTAGATATGGAGTGTGGAAATATCATATGTAATGATCAAGTTTAATAGTAGGTAAAAAATATTTATTTCTTCTTTTAGATACTTCTCTTATGGTTGAGGGGATATGTACATATTCAATAAATTTGTTATTACAATTATTATGTCATTTCCCACTTGTGGGTTTTGAGTTAACCCATGTTTGTATCACTTGTGTTCTATTAAAACTTCGTTAATTACCTATGAAAGTTTACTTAATGATTATGAGATGGTTATCAAATGTGATGGAAATGATTTGATACTTAGGGAGTTGTTGTTTTATAGAAGATCAAATCTGCTGATGAGATGATTCGATTATGCTCATTTGTGAAAGTATGATTATCACTTATGTGGTTTGGATACTCACCCCTCTTTGAAGTACAGTTTCCTAGTGAATTATCCCAAGTCCTTTAAAGACATGTGGTTTAGGTTTTTGAGAGTTTGTGTTAATCACAACCAATTATGGTTTGTGTAATCAGATGATTTGGTTTGTAAAGATACTATGTTATAAAGATCACTCCAAATGCACTCTTGACTAGATGAACTAGACCTATTTCATCATGTCAAGTGAAACTTTGGTCACTTTGATTCGTTTAAACTTTCGCGCCAAAATTTCCCGTATTTTTAGATGCATGCTTTGCAAATGCACATACTAAATTTAGATCCTTATAACCTCCCAAACACTGGGATGTTATAGTATCTCCCCCTTAACAAGAACTTCGTCCCGAAGTTCAATCTCTCTCACGTAAAAGTAGGTAGAGAGAACTTCTGTAGACCGTTGAATCTTCACATCTGTTTCTTGTGTTGACCTTGGCATGTGTATCCTCTTGTCTTGACTGTTCACCTTCCACTGACTTGTATGATAATCTAATAGTATGCCAGTTGTTAGGACAACTTTGTCTTGTTACTAGGCCTTCCTAATGGTCTCACGAAGAACACGTGGTATTTCCACCACATAGTGGATACCAAGTTTCATTCTCCGATGATTAGGTATGGTTTCCTAACTCTCACAACTTTCTGAAGAACAGTTGGTACATTTACCAGGTGATGAATAACCAACAAGATTATTCCGATACAATGAATATTGTCTATGGTTTGGTCTCCATTTGGTACAGTCTAATGGTCTGAAGATAAAGATTTTTCAAAGAATCTTGTACAAGGTAGTGTACATTGACTTAGACTCAATTATTAGTGAAAAAATCTTCGAGTTTCCTCGAGTTTAACTTTTTCCTACAGGTGACTATAACCTATTCCATTGGTTATTTCCTATGGTCCTACTACATCCTTGGGTTTTGACTTCTATGGGACGACTCTATGAATTTATCTATCGAACTTCTACTCTTTTCCTTCTAGGATATAACTACTCATGTGATTTCCTTGGCATCACTTGTGGTAGCTCACCATGTGTTGATGTAGTAGCTCACCAAATCCAAACAATATGTGGAACGTGGTCCATTCCCATCAGTGGCTTCCTGGACTTCTGGCTTCTTGATTTTCTAGTCTTCTAGAGCTTTGGTGGTTGCTTCAATCAGCTGAGATTTCAGACCGCTCTCATATTAATCCTATACCCTCTAGACCAGTAACATCAAAATAGAACTCAATGTTTGCACATGCATATGCACATCAAGTTCAATCTTCATGTACAGATCTAGTCAATCAAAGATCCAAATAAGATTCTAAATCCCGAATGCATTTATCACTCATGCATCAAAAGCCTGTGAAATAACAGTACTTTGAGTAAACATCTCAAGTACCAAGGCTCTTAAATGCTATACACTACAAGTAGGTATATAGTACCTAGTTATCCTAGTCTTCACAACCACTGTTTGCCCAGGTAATTACTCCAATTGCATGCCTTATTGCAATGGAATAAACCAGGACAAAATGTTCCTACAGTAGTTGTTGTCTAACTTGGTTCCATATAGGACTAAGTACCATGTTAATTGAATTAACTCATCTTGATTATGACCAGCTTCTCATGGCATCTGTTGATCCTTCATGGTGTTGATCACATCGTAGGAGTAGTAATGTAGCTTCCATCTATGTTTATGCCTTCTCCTAATTCGATTCTATACTATAGTGATTCCCCTCTAGACTTGATAACTAAGGATATGGTATATACCCCGTAGCTACCATGGTCTATAATAACTCTTAAGGATTCTCAACATCCATTCTTGATGACTCCTATACTAACTCAATACCATGTTCTACTCCATCCTATTAATTCATAGAATGGGGTAATCATAAGTCTGACTTGATCATCTCTGACTATGTCAGAATTCTTTTTCTTAATGAAACTAATACTTACTAAACTTCTACCTATTCATACCTAGGTATTAAGATAGTAGATAAGTAGATTTACTCTAGTTGAGTAAGAAAAATTCTATATAAGTATGATTGTATCATTCTCAAGTGAATGATCATCATAGTTGTAGGAAATGTGGTTTAGATAAGATGGGCTTCCTATAATCTTTACCAACCTACAGATCTCCTAAGAGGTTTTAAACCTAAGATCGCTTCGCTCTGATACCACCTGTGATGACCCAGCACACCACTGCATGTGTAGTGCGCAAGTCAGTGACATAATACTCACAGAAGGACTTATCCGTGAATATTACATCTCTCAGAGTGGTACAACAGAAACACAGCGGGTCCAAGCAAAGCTATAGGATACAAACTTCATTACAAAATCTTGAGAGTCTCCTTGATGAATCAAGAAGATCTCCCGCAAATGAAACACCAGAAGAAGAAATACGCAGCTCCAAGCTGGAGAAGATCTCTAGCTCGGAAATAATCCACTACGGCTGATGCCAGCCCCAATTTATAACTTGAAATAACTAAGTCTAAGAATGGTCTCTAACTACATCTTGATAGCTTGTCCTTCCCCAGCGTTGTTGATGACGATGCTTTACCGACTAAGTAGTAGATCACTCCATCTAGCTTCATGAGGTAGTGATGGCTTCTCGATGACGACTTCGATAGGGCTTCAACCCTAAGCAGGGGGTCAAACGGGATAGAATGAGTAACGAGCGTTACTCAGCAAGTTCATGATATATAGTGGGTGGTTGATGCACTAACTACAGCTTTAGACTTGAAAGAGTCATAAGCTAATGCAAGGTTTTGTAAAACTTTCTTCAAGAGGTTGCTTTTAATTCTGAAAACTATGCCCGCCATTCTTCACAGGATTAGAACTTTCATGGAGTTGCCTTTCCTGCGGCGTTCGCAGCTCCTTCCCGGAACAAGGGGTAACATGCCACATCCTTTTACACTCTGCAGAGGTGCGTTACTTTACCCATGGACGACCAAGACCATGTTGCACAACCAGGTGTATATTCCTGTCCATTCCCACTCAGGTGTGGGGCCCGGTTGTTGGTCCAAGCCAAACCGCGCTTCTCCGCACAACGCATGCCCACCCATTTCTGCCAGCAGGTTGAACGCCTGATTCCACCCCTCACGATGGATATCTACGCGCCCCTGGCAGACCATCATAGACCCGCAGAGTCCGTGGGAATTAAGGGATCCCACCCATGTGCATGTAGTCCCGCACTACCTACGCGAGAGTACAGCGTACGTCTCTGGCAGCCCGTTGACATGCGAACGAGAAAAGTATCATGGCTGACTTACTCCCCCCATAGAAGACCCATGGTTAACGCGGTATTTACGGCGCACCGAGTTCTGACGGCATTTGTGATTAGTTCCTAGGTAATACGTTCCCGTGCAGATGGAACCTTCCTTTGACCTATTCATCTTACCATGGTTCCATCCGCCCACCACACAGAACACTACCACTCGGGTAGTCATTCAATTAGTCATATTATTATAAAAATAGGATCATGCATTCTTTTGAGAACAGGTGGTAATACGGTAGGGTTTTTGCAAATAGTTTGTTATGAAGTACTGCAAAGGATATGAGCAAGTGATGAACTTGCCTGAGATTTAAATGACCATAAAATTCCATGTCTTCGGTTCAAGGGTCACGTAGAACATCCTGACGTCTGAAAGATAGCAAAGTAGTCCTGGTAAGGACTACAGAAACACTGGCAACATGATACATGCATAATAATGAGATGCAATCGTGAAATACCCTGGAAAATACCCCAGCTTACAAGTGTAAGCCATGTCTAATACGACAACTTATTCGCAAGAGTTTTAGGTGAATTGTTTTGTTATTTGTGGTGATGTTATTACTGGTTTTAGACTTACATGGGTTTCACTTTTATTTACCACACCATTTTTATTATGTTTAGGTTATAAATAGTTATCACATGATTAAACTTGAGAACACTATTATATGGAAAACAACTACTGAAAACATAATAAACACATTTGATTTTATGTTATAAAGTGTAGAGCTAAGAACATCAAGTTTATTTGAAAAATGAGGAACTAATACATATAACTCTATCATCATAATACTTTGCTTAATAACTAGTGATGATAGGTTTTAGTTGGTGTGTAATTATGAGGGTTTTATTAATACCGAAAATAATGTTGTGGCAGTTATTTCTGATTATAATGAAACATTATAGAATTTTATAATACCTTTGGAAACAAGTTTATAAGTTGGATAAAATGTTTTATCTTTGACATATTTGAATTGGAAATTCTTTTCTCTTTAATTGGATATATCATTCAATGTCTTCTGAAAATATTTGAATAAATTATTATTTTATTAATTTTAAATGAATTAATGATTAGGCAAAGCATTGAACATAAAAACTTGGTCAAATTACTTTGTACACATCATAGATGAGTTGCATTTATCATTTGGAGCATTTTGATATATAACTTGTATTTTTCTGATTTTATTATTTATTATTTTTTCCAAAATTTATTGTTATTCTTATAACTTATTTGGTTGTTTTCTCAAAAAACATTTGTTAGGGAGTATTTTGAAATGCTCAAAATATCTAATTAATGTTGAAAGAATAATTTACATTTGATTAAATAGTTTTGAATATTTCTAAACCTTATTATCACAGTTTTATTATTAAAATATTATTTTGTATCCATAATTTTAAGACTATGAGCATTATTGGATTATTTTTCTTAATCTTAATATTCAACCATTCTACTAGATTAAGAATTAGTTGTATTGTAAAGGTTTGAAATTTTGTAGAATTTTATTTATTGTTTTCTATTATTTTTCTATTTCTTCTATTTAATGATTTTAACCAATTACTAAACTGCCCTAGGCTGACAGGTGGTCCCCGGGGTTAGGGTTGAGCCTAACCCCCTGGTCTGGTCGGGCTGGACCAGACCAGCCGCACCGCACTCGCACCCACCCCGCACCTTATCCTCTCCCTCTCCTCGCGAGGCGACGCAGATGGCGACGCAGAGGTGACGCGATTCAGTTCCTCCGGCGATTTCTTCCGGCCTCAACCGCACACCACCGCCGCCGTGACCTAGCGCCACCCCAGCTCTTCTCCGTCCGCCACCACGCCTTCCCCTTCGATCTATTTCTCTCCCCGTGTGGCTCCCGTGGGGATCTTCAAACCCTAACCCTACGGTTAGGTTCCCGGGGTGCTCCTCCACCTCACCGGTGGCCGTGGCTCCACGACGCGGCTCCTGGAGACTCCTGGAGTTGAGGCGCTGATGCTGGTGCTCTGTGGCTTCGTTTTCGAGGACGACGCCACCGGGATGGTCCTCGGGCAACCGCGGCTCGCCGCCGTGCTTCACTCTCCATCCGGATGTGGTCACCACGATGGTGACCACCTGTAAGTGGCTCTCCTCTCTCTCTGCCCTCCAATCTCTCCCTCTGTCTCACGGATTCCTCCACTCTCCCTTGCTCTGGAGTCTAGCCCTCGAGCTAGCTCGTGCTGTGCCTCCCTGTGATGCTTAATGTGCCCTAATATTTGATTGGTAGCATTGGGTGGTTTCCAAATGCTTTACTAGATGTGTGATGCATGAATTACATGCTAGGATCTGTGATGGATAGGAATTTTATTGTGCCCTAATTTATCCTCTGCTGCTATGTGCCGTGAGAAGATAATGGTGATGAATCTGTTGCTGTTAGTGGAGAAGTATTTTGGGTTTACTTTCCCATGTTGTTACAGTGTACTGATACACTTAGGGTTTGCCCTCAGTGATGGCTTCCTCTTACTGGTTACTGGATAGCAATTCTTATTGCTAAGTACAAAATTCCTAGTGTTCTGTGGATGTGCTAGATAATTTGAGAGGTGTTACTCTGAATTTTATTCAGAGAATATGCCCTCAATATTATTGTCTGTCTATTGATTTTCCTTTCATGCTTCTCTTGGTTCTGGGGTATCAGATCCTTGGATCTGGTGCCCAGCAACCATGTGTGTGTGTGTGACACAACCAGTGCTTCTGGTTATTATTCTGTCACACAATTCCTGTGCTATCCACCTCTCTATCTTAATTCCTGGTATCAGCTGATAAGAACAGACACTATTTATGAATTCTTTTCCTTCTTTGATCCTAATGAATTAAGAACAGATTCTTTCACTTGTTTCTTTTGCCCCAAGCCAGTGATGCATAGCCTGAGGCCCTTCTTTAGCTAGGAACAGATACTTAACTTGATAAATAATGCCGAGTGATGAGTTTAGCATAGCATTACTATGCCTATCTGAGGGTTCTAGCACCCCCAATCTATCCTATGTGCAACTTAGCCAAAAATTGGCTTAGAGGGTACTCAGGAATTCACCTTGGTTATAGATCAGGTGGTTGGTGGATTTTGGTGCTTGTGGGATGCTTGATTTCCTCCTTGTGCTCCCTGGTACCTTGGCCTTGTTGGCTTGCTTGCAAGATTGCAAACAATTGCTCCAGTAACCAATGGATTGCTTGATTGGGTGTTATACTTTCCTAGTGTTTTGTGCCTGAGCAGGGAACTATGAGATGTGACCTCCTCCCCTACGGCTGATGGAGATTTTATACTCCAGGTGCTGTTTGGACAGCACCAAAGTTGATGTCTGAGTGTGCTGTGTGCTTGTTTGTGACTAAGCTGTTTGCTGCTTCGGCAATAAGCTAGGTACTGCCACCTAGTGTGGAGATATTTCTCCAGCACATGTTTGGTCTCATCCTTGCCGTGCACTGGTTACTCACTGATCTTATCCTAGCCTGGTGATATAATTTTGGTGTTGCCAGTTGTATTTCCATGTATCAGCCTATGATGTTGGTCTGAGGCACTTTAGCTGATTTGAACAGATACTACCTGGAATTTACTTAACCCAGTGATGAAATTAGCAGTGCATCACACTGCAGATCTGAGGGTACTAATCCCCACTCACCCATTTCTTTCTTTTATTTTCTTTTGTTTATTTTGCAGGAACAGAAGATCAATTGGAGACTGTAACTTTACAAGAATTAGATTAGGAATTTCATCTTGCAATTGATAGCTTGTAATAGATCTTGTAATTTCTATTTATTGGATTATTGTAAAGACTTTGTATTATGGTTTCATTATCAATAAAGTTTATTATTTTCCTTTTTTCTTATTCACAATGAAATTGGAAATATCCAATATTTATTAATTCTTAATTGTTTCAATTTGATTATGTTAGTTGGATTTTCTTGTTTATTCAATTTGAATTCAAATTCAATTCAAATACTCACAAGTTTCAAATCATTCAAGTTTGAACTCCTCAAATTCAAATTTATTCATAAGTCATGTCAAATTTCCACTCTCGTCCAATATTGGTCTCTCTCTCTCTTTTTCTCTCTCAATTAGAATATCGATAGAACTTCGATCACTTTGGTCTCGTATTTGCAATTAAGTCTCCAGTTGCCACTAGTCTTCTGGTACTGTCTTTGTCGCTTGAAAAGCAGATCCACTCATGGATTCCATCAACAACTATCTTACCCTTGTGTGATAACAACCAATTGTTACAAGAGAATATTTTACTCAGATGATTATAAACATATGGGAGATTGTTTTATGACATCATTTAGCCTTAAGCATATGAAAAGAATCTGTTGACAAGTTTGCAGGGCTTGTCCCCAAATTACTTTTCATATTCAGGAGACTGAGATGTAGTAGATTATTCAACCTTCTGTTTGTTTGTATGACACTCAATTGTTTGAGTATACAAAAGTGTTCTGTTAACAAGGTAATTAGTCTTGTTTCCAAAGTACTTTTATATAACACTAACATTGGAATGCCACACTGTTTCAAGAGTGTTAATAATATCATATCAAAATATAAGAGTTTCCAAATACCCTTTTAGTAAAGTGAAGTAGCACTCCTAGAATACTCTAAGTAATCTTCTTGAAGATCTTCATACGGTAGTTCTTCCTGTCTTGAGGTTTCTTCTTTTGAAGGATAACTTGGAGAAGATTTGGAAAACAAGGTGATCTAGTCAAGGTAGAAAGATCTTGATTTAGGAGTTAGTTCATGCCTTTATTTTTACTATTTCATAAGGTAGATATGGAGTGTGGAAATATTATATGTAATGATCAAGTTTAATAGTAGGTCAAAAATATTTATTTCTTCTTTTAGATACTTCTCTTATGGTTGAGGGGATATGTACATATTCGATAAATTTGTTATTACAATTATTATGTCATTTCCCACTTGTGGGTTTTGAGTTAACCCATGTTTGTATCACTTGTGTTCTATTAAAACTTCGTTAATTACCTATGAAAGTTTACTTAATGATTATGAGATGGTTATCAAAATGTGATGGAAATGATTTGATACTTAGGGAGTTGTTGTTTTATAGAAGATCAAATCTCTGCTGATGAGATGATTCGATTATGCTCATTTGTGAAAGTATGATTATCACTTATGTGGTTTGGATACTCACCCCTCTTTGAAGTACAGTTTCCTAGTGAATTATCCCAAGTCCTTTAAAGACTTGTGGTTTAGGTTGTTGAGAGTTTGTGTTAATCACAACCAATTATGGTTTGTGTAATCAGATGATTTGGTTTGTAAAGATACTATGTTATAAAGATCACTCCAAATGCACTCTTGACTAGATGAACTAGACCTATTTCATCATGTCAAGTGAAACTTTGGTCACTTTGATTCGTTTAAACTTTCGCGCCAAAATTTCCCGTATTTTTAGATGCATGCTTTGCAAATGCACATACTAAATTTAGATCCTTATAACCTCCCAAACACTGGGATGTTACAGTTATGTAGAAATAATGTTGTTTTTAACAGGAAGGATCATTTTCATGTCTTACAGGTTATTTTCTCGACAGCGCGTTGGATCAAGCTATGGGCTTTCTTACTTCCTTCCGATCAGAGGAAGCTTATGGTGGATGGCTGTAGTCGTATCCTTACGGTGGCACATGATTTTTCTCCTGACATACGCGGCAACATACTAATAGGCTTCCGTAGTATTATTATTTGGCTGTTGGTTTGAGGGAGATTCTCCTTATTGTAAGGGTTAACGTTTGTAAACTCTTTCGACACGCTGGAACTGAATAAGTAATAAAAGTTGTGTGCATCACTCGATGCAGATGCTGGGGTATAACCCTTTTTTCTAAAAAAAAGCTCCTATATTATACAAATATTCTTGAGATCTTGATGAAGTTTTGTTTTATATAGACAAACACAGTTATTTTGCATTATTGCATATATAGACTAGTTTCTAACAACACTTTCGTATATGTTAAAGCTTGATTGGATATGTGTTCAACCTGTCAATACATATTTGCTCGTTCCATTGTGAGACACAAACTGAGCAACTGGGCTTCAGAAAAGCTTGAGGGGTTCAACACAAAACGTTGGTGAGTCCACAAACTCAACAAGTTACATAAACAAGAAAAAGTCCAACGCACTGAATTTATTCGTTCTAGAACAACAACAAGACTATTGACTTGCAGATTACCATCATTTCACATGTAGAATATTTTCTTTCCAGCATTACAACTTAGACGTGTTTGGTGTCAATAAAGGGGGCCATCAACACTAGTAGGAAAAGAGTCTTCCATACGCCCCCATTAGTCCCCAAAATAATCGAACCGCGACCAAATGTGTCTTTAGTCGCGGTTCGGGAGGAGACCCGCGACCAACTATCTGGGCCCAGCGCGCTTGGTCGACAGCTGCGGACGGGATGGGCTTTAGTCCCGGTTGGCCAAGCAAACCGGGACTAAAGGTCCTCAGGCTGGCCCGGAGGCCTTTAGTCGCGGTTGGCCAGGCCAACCGGGACTAAAGGCCCATCCCTATATATGACTCAGCTCACTTCACTTAGCCACATTTGGTGCCACTTCTATGCTTTTGGTTCACAAGGGGGTGGTGGGTTTGTTTTTGGTTCCTCCTATGCACACAAGGTGTTCGATGAAATACCCGAGAGCATGAAACAAACAAGATATGAAGTGTCCGAGCCACACTTGAGCTTTCTCATTTATTTTTCTCCGCGATCGCGGTTAGCAACTTGAACCTTTCATGTGTCATTGATAAAATATGCATGTGTGTAGTTCATTGTTTAATTTGTATTATTTCTAGCTAGCTAGTTTAACAAATGCATGATGGTTAATTATATACTTTATATAATAATAATGCAGATGAATCGGCAATGGATGTACGGTACCCGCCTCTCCGGCGAGTTCTCTACGGGTTTGAAAGATTTCCTCGTAGTGGAAAATGAGAACAAGCAGCGAGGTTTTATTATCTGTCCATGTGCTTTCTGTAAGAATCAGAAGGGTTACTCCTCCTCAAGAGACGTTCACATGCACCTGCTTCGGCACGGTTTCATGCCAAGCTATAATTGTTGGACCAAGCATGGAGAAAGAGGGGTTAGAATGGAAGAAGATGAAGAAGGGGATGATATTGATGACAACTATCATGAGGCTTTCGGTGATACTTTCATGGAGGATGATGCTGAAGGTGGGGAAGGGGAAGGTGAAGGTGAAGAAGAGGCACATGATGAGCCCGCTGATGATCTTGGTCGGACCATTGCTGATGCACGGAGACGCTGCGAAACTGACAAGGAGAGGGAGAATTTGGATCGCATGTTAGAGGATCACAAAATGCCGTTGTACCCAGGATGCGATAATAGTCTGAAAAAGCTGGGCTGCACACTGGATTTGCTGAAATGGAAGGCACAGGAAGGTGTAGCTGACTCATCATTTGAAAATTTGCTGAAAATGTTGAAGAATATGTTTCCAAAGAATAACGAGTTGCCCGCCAGTACATACGAAGCAAAGAAGGTTGTCTGCCCTCTAGGTTTAGAGGTTCTGAAGATACATGCATGCATTAACGACTGCATCCTCTACCACGGTGAATACGAGAATTTGAATGAATGCCCTGTATGCACTGCATTGCGTTATAAGATCAGAGGCGATGACCCTGGTGACGATGTTGAGAGCGAGAAACCCAGGAAGAGGGTTCCCACCAAGGTGATGTGGTATGCTCCTATAATACCACGGTTGAAACGTCTGTTCAGGAACAAAGAGCATGCCAAGTTGTTGCGATGGCACAAAGAGGACCGTAAGTCTGACGGGGAGTTGAGACACCCCGCTGATGGAACGCAATGGAGAAAGATCGACAGAGAGTTCAAAGATTTTGCAGCTGACGCAAGGAACATAAGATTTGGTCTAAGTACTGATGGCATGAATCCTTTTGGCGAGCAGAGCTCCAGCCATAGCACCTGGCCCGTGACTCTATGCATCTACAACCTTCCTCCTTGGTTGTGCATGAAGCGGAAGTTCATTATGATGCCAGTGCTCATCCAAGGTCCGAAGCAACCCGGCAACGACATCGATGTGTACCTAAGGCCATTAGTTGATGAACTTTTACAGTTGTGGGGCAGACCTGGTGTACGTGTGTGTGGGATGAGCACAAAGAAGAGGAATTTTACCTACGAGCGTTGCTTTTTGTAACCATCAACGATTGGCCTGCTCTCAGTAACCTTTCGGGACAGACAAATAAGGGATACGAAGCATGCACGCACTGCTTACATGAGACTGAAAGTGTATATTTGGATAATTGTAAGAAGAACGTGTACCTGGGTCATCGTGATTTCTTCCCCGAAATCATAACGTAAGAAAGAAAGGCAAGCATTTCAACGGCAAGGAAGATCACCGGTCGAAGCCTGCGGAACGTACTGGTGCTGAGATATTTGATATGGTCAAGGATTTGAAAGTCATCTTTGGAAAGGGTCCTGGTGGACAATCAGTTCCGCTGGGAGTTGACGGGCACACACCCATGTGGAAGAAGAAATCTATATTCTGGGAGCTACAATATTGGAAAGTCCTAGATATCCGCTCTGCAATCGACGTGATGCATGTTACGAAGAATATTTGTGTGAACCTGCTAAGCTTCTTGGGCGTGTATGGGAAGACAAATGATACAAAGGAAGCACGGCAGGACCAACAACTTTTGAAAGACCCAGATGACCGACATCCGGAATGGTTTCAAGGTCGTGCCAGCTACGCTCTTACCAAAGAAGAGAAGGTCATTTCTTTGAATGCCTGAGCAGTATGAAGGTCCCGTCTGGCTTCTCGTCGAATATAAAGGGAATAATAAACATGGCGGACAAAAAGTTCCAAAACCTGAAGTCTCACGACTGCCACGTGATTATGACGCAATTGCTTCCGATTGCTTTGAGGGGGCTCCTACTGAAAAATGTTCGAGTAGCCATTGTGAAGCTATGTGCATTCCTCAAAGCAATCTCTCAGAAGGTAATCAGTCCAGAAGATCTACCACGGTTACAGAACGATGTGGTCCAATGTCTTGTCAGTTTCGAGTTGGTGTTCCCACCATCCTTCTTCAATATTATGACGCACCTCCTGCTCCACCTAGTCGAAGAGATTTCCATTCTCGGTCCTGTATTTCTACACAATATGTTCCCCTTTGAGAGGTTCATGGGAGTATTAAAGAAATATGTTCGTAAGCGTGCTAGGTCAGAAGGAAGCATCGTCAAGGGCTATGGAAATGAGGAGGTAATTGAGTTCTGTATTGACTATGTTCCTGACCTTAAGCCGATTGGTATTCCTCAATCGCGGCACGAGGGGATACTAAGTGGAAAAGGCACGATCGGAAGGAAATCAACGATATGTATGGACGGTCATTCTATGGCTGAAGCACACCACACAGTTCTGCAAAATTCCAGCTTGGTGGCTCCGTACTTCGAGCAACACAAGAATATTTTACGCTCGGACAACCCGGGGAAGCATGAATCCTGGATTAGAAAGGCCCACATGGAGACTTTCGGCAGTTGGTTGCGAAAAAATTTAATGAATGACAATGATGTTGGAGATCAGCTGTACATGTTGGCCAAGACACCATCTTCGACTATAACGACTTTCCAAGGGTACGAGATAAATGGGAATACATTTTACACGATCGCCCAAGATAAAAAGAGCACCAACCAAAACAGTGGTGTCCGCTTTGATGCAGCAACCGAGAATAGGCAAAAGGTCACATATTATGGTTACATAGAGGAGATATGGGAACTTGACTATGGACCCTCCTTTAAGGTCCCTTTGTTCCGGTGCAAATGGTTCAAACTAACAGGAGGTGGGGTAAAGGTGGACGAGCAATACGGAATGACAATGGTGGATTTCAACAATCTTGGTTACCTTGACGAACCATTCGTCCTAGCCAAAGATGTCGCTCAGGTTTTCTATTTGAAGGAAATGAATAGCAAACCGAGGAAACAGAAAGATAAGAAAACGATCAGTACATCATGCGATGATCCATAGCGCCACATTGTTCTTTCAGGAAAAAAAACATCGTGGGAGTGGAGGACAAGACAGAGATGTCAGAAGATTATAATATGTTTGGTGAAATTCCGCCCTTTAAAGTGAACACTGACCCAAGCATTAAGTTAAATGATGAGGATGCTCCATGGATACGGCACAATCGTAAGAAAGCAGGGACACAAGGGAAGAATTGATGTGGAATAATTTATTGTACCAAACTTTTTTGAATGGATCATGTGAATTATATTATCTCTGATGTGTAATGATTTGTATTTTGGTCGATGAACTGAATGATGTATCAAAACTTTTTTCAAACCTTCAAGGGATCGAGGATGTAGAAGAAAACAATCGGTATCGCCATCATACAGCCCTGCCGTGGCTACTGAGTGCATATATGCATACCAAATGCACGGCAGGACGTATGATGGCGAATCCGGATGTTTTGTATTTGGTCGATGAACTGAATGATGTATCAAACCATAAAGGGGGGTGTAGAACAAAACAATCGGTATCGCCATCATACAGCCCCACCGTGGCTACTGAGTGCATATATGCATACCAAATACACGGCAGGACGTATGATGGCGAATCCGGATGATTTGTATTTGGTCGATGAACTGAATGATGTATCAAACCTTAAAGGGGGATGTAGAACAAAACAATCGGTATCGCCAGCATACACCCTTGCCGTGGCTACTGAGATCATATATGCATACCAAATGCACGGCAGGACGTATGCTGGCGAATCCGGATGTTTTGTATTTGGTCGATGAACTTACTGGTGTATGAAGGTGCGCTATATATAGGGTCCTATGGCTCACAAAGTGTTGTGCTAGGGTTTTTGATCCAACGGTTAAGAAACACCCCTGATCCAACGGCTCACAACCGCTCGAAAGAAACACACCGTACCCCTGATCGAATGGCTCACAACAGCTCAAAAGAAACATACCCCTGATCCAACGACTCACAAGCTCTTGAAAGAAACACACGATCCGTGTGATTCTTTCTGATTGGTCAGAACAAAACCCTAACCATTTCGTCCCGGTTGGTAAAAACAGGGTGGGACTAAAGGGACGATCCGTTTCCCAACGAAACCCGAACCAAAGACATGAGGCGGGAAGAAAGAGGCAGGAAGCGGGAGGCGGGAAGAAAGAGGCGGGAAGCGGGAGGCGGGAAGAAATGGCGGGAAAAATGGGTTTTTAAAATGAATTAGTTTTATTTTTCTAGATTTTTTGATTTATTATTTGTATTTTTAAGATTGTAAAATGAATTAGTTTTATTTATCTGGATTTTTTGATATATTATTTGTATTTTTAAGATTTTAAAATGAATTAGTTTTATTTTTCTGAATTTTTTGATATATTATTTGTATTTTTTAAAATGAATTAGTTTTATTTTCTGAATTTTTTGATATATTATTTGTATTTTTAAGATTTTAAAATGAATTAGTTTATTTTTCTGAATTTTTGATATATTATTTGTATTTTTAAGATTTTCAAACGAAAAGAATTTGAAAAACTACCTTTAGTCGCAGTTCGTGACACGAACCGCGACTAAAGGCTCTTTCCGCGCGGGAACGAAAACGGATGGTACCCGGAGGGTACCTTTAGTCGCGGTTGGTGTCCCCAACCGGGCCTAAAGGGGTTTCTTGTATATTCTTGCTGTCTTCGTGCCCCGAAAATTTCTAAGGACCAAACACATCTCGATCGTCTTCTCCGCGCCGCGCCCTCGTCTTCTCAGCGCCCTCGCCGATTCCGTCTCCGGTAGCTTCCCGCCCGTGCGTGCTTGAGGGGTAGAGGAGACGACGATGACGGAAACGACGGCGGCTAGGTGCCCGCCCGTCTCCGGTAGGTGCCCGTGCGTGCGTGCTGGAGGCGTTGCGCCGGCTGTGGCGGTTCCCGCGCACGAGGTGGCCATGGATCGGAGGTGCCGCGCACGCCTCTGCCTTCACGGGAGGAAGACAAAACAGAGAAGGGGCGTCACGCTGACGTCACCCTGGGCGTCACGCTGACGTCACGCTGCGCGTCAGACAGGGAGAAAAATAAAAGGCGCGCGCGGGCTGCTGGCAGTTGGGCTGCCTGGCTGCACTCTTGTTTGCTAAGTCAAAAAAAATTCTAAGTTTTGCTAAAAAGAAAAATCCTAAGTCAAAAAAATTCCTACTAACCCTAAGTCTACTAACGCTAAGTCTAATAACCCTAAGTCTACTAAACGTAAATATATATTTGTACTATATTTGCTAAGTCTACTAACCCTAAATATTCCTTAGTCAAAAAAAAAGCTAAAAAAAAATCCGAAGCACTACTAACCCTAAATATATATTCCTAAGTCAAAACAAAGTACGGTCATTTCACTAAGTAAAATATTTGTACTAGTATTTGCTAAGTCTCATTTCTACTAAAAAAGCACCGTCAATATTTTCTCCTCCTCTATACCGTACCTCCTAAACCCCCTCCGCCCCCGAGCGGCTCCCTAACACCATACAAACGTCGCAGCTCCTCCTCTATGTCCCCTTAATCTTATTTTTTAATTCCTTTATACTTAATTAATTTTTACTACATGCAGGAGTGACATATGGCGGATGATAGAGCCGAGCCGCTTAGGGATCCGGAGGCTGAACGTTATTTAATGGGATCCGCTTAGAGATTCCTTATGTGCCGGGCTCAGAAGATGATCAAGAAGAGGATGTAGTCTCTTTTTCTGTACCTTGACGGTGGAACAGACATTGTCGATGATCAAGAAGGTGAAGGAACGGACATTGTCGACGGAGGTCAACCGTCGAGAAATGACGATCTCGAATTGCAAGTAGCAACCACCTCTGGCGAGGTATATATATACATTCAGCCTCTCGTGATACAAACTTACTCAAATGTGAATACATATGTATTAACACGCGCGACTCTCTTTCTTTTTTTAGCCCTCGGCCGGATCGAGTACGACAAAGCGTGGCAAATCCAAGGCGATGAAACAAGGAGAAACATATACCATCGAATTGGTCGGGGAAACCGGCAAGCCCCTACAACACACCACAAAGTTTATCATCCAATGCGGAGTCGTTGTTAGAGACAACGTCCCGATCACCGTCCAGGAATGGAAGGAGCCAAAGAAGGCACGTCTTGGTTTCAGTTTTGTCGACAAGGGAACGAAAAATGATTGCTGGAGAAAGCTTATGGAACATTTCATTCTACCTCCGGAATACAACAAAGTCGGTGAATTCGGTAACGAGGTTCCGGGTGGACGTGAGAGGAGGAGGCTAGTCAAAGAGTTCGCTCTTCAGAAGATGGCCGAAGCATTCCAGAACTTCAAGAAAAAATTAATCCGCGACTATGTCAAGAAGGGCAAGACTCCGGATTTCAAAGGACAACATGAGAGACTGAAAGATGATTGGCCAGAATTTGTGAGGCAAAAGAAATCGGAGCATTTCAAGGAAATATAAAAAAAAAAGGTTAATGCGGGTAAGAAACAGTACCATCATGTTATGGGGCCAGGAGGATACCGCCTTTCGGCGCCTAAGTGGGAGAAGATGGAGGAGGGATTGAGGGTGCGATGAATCCCTCTAGGAACAGAGGGATGGGACGAAAGGGCCAAAATCTGGTGGTACCGGCATGGGGGATCGCTAGACCCGGAGACAGGGGTGTGTGTTCACCGGAAGAAAAAGTTTGCTCCCTCCCAAGCCCTTATTGACGCAATGAACCAAGCTCAACAGGGCTTGATCAAGTTCAACAGAGATAAAGACGCACTGACAACAGCCCTCGGGAATGATGAACACGGAGGACATGTACGAGGCAAAGGCAGAATTCCGTGGAAAGTAGGGTTTTCCCAGGAGAATGACCCGTACTGCTATAGAAGCCGTAACAGAAACACGGACCGGGATGCAGATCTTTTGGCGAAGTTTGCATCGGAACTCCATGAGTTGAAGCAGACCTTGCATGGACTAGTAGCAAAAGAAAGATAGGCTGGAGGGCCGCATGAAGATCATGAAGCGGATCTCGGAAGCCAGCAGCGGAGAAGGAGTGTGGCTTCAATGGATGCCCCGCCTGCAGGTGCTAATGCACCGACGTTCGACATTCGTGCACCGGAGCCTCACTACCCCGTGTATGATGTAAAGGAGGTGAAAGAATGTGATCTGCATTATCCCGTGGGGAACGTTTCCACGATGGTAGATACCGGCAGTGCTTTACCATGCACACCTGGAGCACTCCACCACAACAACCCCATTGCATATGGCTATGCTCGTGTCACGGTGGAAGACATAGTCCAAGAGTTTGAGGACCTGGAGATTGACAAAGCTACACCCGAAGGGGAGAGAAGACTTGGAGATGTCAAGCGCCAGACCATTCTATGGAAAAAAGAAGTACATAGTGTTTCCAAGCGAGGCGCCAAGGCTAACAAGTACACCAATCCTCCTCCGGCGGGTACGATACCCCCCAATCCACCTCCGGCGAAGAAGCAGAAACAGGCGGACAACAAGGAAACCTGCTCCTGGACTATTAACCCGGACCCTTATGTACCTAAGACAACAACGGTATCGGAACCACCACTGAAGCCTCTCCTCCCAAGGCCTTGGGAACTTAGTGAAGCTGAAACCAAATTGGCCGCGGATGCTCATTATGAGAAATGGAAGGCGGATAAGAAGGCGATAAAAGAGCCTGAGCCCAAGCAAGTATTCACTGAGAAGCAAAAGAAGTGGGCTAAGCATTTTTTGACGACACCGTCCCAAGCCGAGCTGAATATGCCCGACGACTATGGACATGAACTTCATAGGCAAGAAGAAATATTGAATGAGGAGAAAGAAGAAAGTAAAAAAAAGCGGGAAACAAGTTGACCAGCTCGGGATGCAGAATAAACAATCGATCCCCCCGCTCATAGTGAAAGCCGGTCCGGAAGAGGACCTCGAGGTCATAGCAGCTGTGGCAGCACTTGGATTGACTGTAGCGAGTGCCAAAAAACAAGCGTCCGAGATGGGTTTGACTCTTCGTGCCTAGTTAGACCTTGAGGATGTGCCAGTAAGTGAGGTAGCATTACAATATGTGCGGAATGGGCCTCTCGTCGAGCCTACGCAGTAAAAGAGTCTAGCACCACAAATGCGAAATCTGCTACTGACGAAGGAATGGATCTTAGACCCTGCGGGTAAGGACACCCCGTCTCAGGCCCGACGTTAAGGCCCAAGAAGGGAAGCCCTTGGAGTGTTCCAGAAGGCCCACGTGAAGCCCACCTGCAGTACCTTGCGGGCTAAGTTAGGAAATTTATAACCGACATAGGGTTAGAGTTCGAATCCTCTCCGAGCAGGGTTTGAGACCTGGCCACCTATATAAGGCCAGGAGAACCTCCGGAAGAGGACCAAGCAATACCGCACCACCAAAGCCTTGAGCTCGAGATCGTACTCTCGACTTGAGCAATCATCTTTGTAACCGATCTATTCAATAATACAGATCGACAGAGGCAGGAGTAAGGGTTTTACCTCTACGAGGGCCCCGAACCTGTGTAAATTGTGCCCCCTGTCTAGCCGACGATCGCCACCAGCGCTCATGGGTTCTCCTATTCGAAACCCTATAGGTTCACCTGATGGATTTGCCGAGCAACAGATGCGACAATTGGCGCCGTCTGTGGGAACGGCGGGCGCTGGATCTCCGGCATCTTCGGCTTCATCGACAACCAACTCACGTTGGAAACCTTCAACTACGGCTCCGACCAACCCTATTAGGATCGGATCTGTCGTGGTCACCCCTCACTCGCCGGAATCACGCCCGGTATTCAGTGATCTGGAGAGGAGCGTCATCTTAACGTTCGGAAGCCTGAAGTTCGTGACCAACAGGGATGGAATCCTCCACTTCCCGGAAGAATCAAGATCTGAATCAGAAGCCGTCGACTCGCACCTTCATCTGGAGAAAAGTGGCGAGTCCGTCCGCTTCAACACCAACGACTACCATACCCTCTCGACAGAGGAACCTTCTCGAGTCCGGAGAGCATTCCGAGCAACGCCTAGGACGGACGAGTCACGACTGGATCAAGTCTGCATGGCAGGATCGGAGCTACCCCCGGAAACAGAACGCGCTGCAATCGGCGTCACGCGGGAAGCTTGGGACCGAGCCAAGGAGGCTATGCGAACGAGCAAGCCACCCGCAGCTGAAGCGCCACACGAAGACATGGTCGCCTACCACTATCATCTGGTGAGAGCGGCCGCAACCATCAAAGAAGCTCGGATAGATCTGGCCCGTCGAAAAAGAGCGGCGGATGAATCAAGTCAACGACGAGCTGAGCTGTCCCTAGCACCCTCGGTCGGAACCCGACCCACGAGGAAGGGATACGCATCAACATCCATGGACATCCAGTCCTTGGGCGGGACCAGCAGGTCGATCACACCTTCCCTTATGCGAGTTGATGAAGACGGGAACGTCTACCCGCAAACTCCTGCTGCCGCAGTCCTGGCCGCAGCAACTTACATGCAGATGAACCAGCCGACGGAGAGTGATCCTCGAGCAGAGCAGTACAAACAAGTGCGCATGGGGCTAGGACTGGCAGCCGCGAGGCTCGCCTCCTATGACCGTCGGAAGTCCGCCGAACAGCTAGAAAGGGAGAAGGAAAAGGAAAAGGAAGCATCCCGCAAGCATAGGAGCACTTCGCCAAGAGGAGACAAGTCGCCTCGCCGCGGTCGAGGGAAATAATCTCGACGCCGCGATGACAGTCGAAGCAATAGCGAAGGCAGCCCGAGAGATAAGAGTTTGCGGCATCGCAGCAGCCGCTCGCGAAACGCAGCAAGGAGCCAAGGAAGGAAACCGATCGTGACCAGCCAGGATACAACGCACGATCAGACATCGCACAAAATAAGGTGGACAAGGCGAGAGAAGCGAGAAACCGCGAACGCTCTTCGTCCGGTTCTTCGGATGACGAAACCTGCGGCGCGCTTTGCTTCACTCGCAGCATCCGCGAAGCACCCCTACCCAGGAGATTCAAGCTCAGCACAGAAGTGACAAAATACGACGGTTCACTCGAACCCTCGTCATGGCTAAACGACTACCTCACGGCAGTAAAATGCCAACGTGGGAACAAGAACACGGCTATGCAGTACCTCAATCTACGTTTGGTTGGCGCAGCACGTAGCTGGCTGGAAGCAAGACCAGGATCCTGTTACGCATCATGGGACGACCTGCATCGTGACTTCTGCAAAAACTTCCAGTCCACCTACAAGAGGCCAGCAACCATTGAAGAATTTCGGGCCTGCAAACAGAAGAGTGGCGAGTCTACCCGTGAGTATATTCAGCGATGGACCACGCTCAAGAACACCGCAGGAAACATCTCGGAAGAAGTCGCGGTTGAGGCCTTCGCGAAAGGCGCCCGACGAACTGCTTTCAGAGAAGAACTGGGCCGAGCCGCACCCAAAACTACT
>JAPCYS010000810.1:0-31919 GCA_028641055.1 Alopecurus myosuroides
AATCAACAAGAACCAAAAAGGCCTAAGAGGCCGCAACATAAGGCGACATCCCAGCCCATAGATTCCAGGCTGCTACCTGGGAACCCCGAACTACTCGTCGATGTCCATGTTGAAACACCTCCGAACTGAGGAACTCCACCTGAACCAAGTTGAAGCAAACATGAGTACGAGAGGTACTCAACAAGACTTAGTTAACCTATTATATATATGCTTATTTTAGAAAGAGTTATGAAGGTTATTTTGCGTAAAGCCATCTTTTTTTTCCAAGTTGAGGGAGGAATAGCACGTCTCATGGAGTATTTTGAAAACAAATGAGAGAGCTACTCAACTACTGAAATCATCATCTTTTTAATCCACCAAATCATTTCAGCACCTCGTGCTTCAAAGATCACCACCTCAAGTTGTTTCGGTAACTCATGCTACAAGGTAACCCCTCTCTGCATCTCCGAGGAGGCATCCTTCATTCTTTATCAACAAGTTTTAGTCATTCCGTTCAAGTTGTCTATGATCACAGAATCCGTCACCAAGTCGTCCTTAACCGCGGACACGGCTTTTCGAAAAGATTTAACCCTGCAGGGGTGTACAATTTTAACCACACGTACCAACCAACTCTTAATGCCACTAGATTAGCACTATTCTGGGAAGTGCCGGCAGATGGAGGTTGACCACGATCTTTCCCTTACTTCACCTATTCCATGAGTCGCTCCGAGTAGAGATGGACCGCCAATAGGGAGTGGCCATCTCCTGCCGGGTCTCTATCGTTGTGCGCGATGCTTGACGGTTACCTACCCGCAGAGCGCTGATACATCCCCACATCCTAGTTTTGAAAGTGTTTTGATATCCCCGCAAATCCAAATGGAAATCCCGAACTAGGCAACTCATGGAACAAACTAGGCAAGTTGAGACCGAGGGGAATCCAATCCCCGTGTGGATGCACGCTCAGTCTTGGCTCGAAGACGAGAACTCGCTCCTAGGGGCATGAACGAGACAACCACCACAGACCCTCTGTGGTCTCGTCATCCACACCTTTAAATCATATTAAACAAGTATCTCTTAAGTTACCACTACTTCCTGCCATACTAGATTATTTCGTAACTCTGATTCATCAACCGTGATGAGGGGATAGTAACTCGGTATGCCAACCCCAGGTGTAATCCGGCCCAAACGGCGTATGGACCAAATCCGGCTAAGGACGCAGAAGCTTCTGGAAGGCCCAGGGCTTGTAAGGATCGTAACCCGGATTGTGGGTTACGATAAGGAAAGCTAGGATACGTATGTAGAGTTCGAGTAGGACTCAAGGAGCGCTTTGTATGGCGAGCCAAAGGGGGTATGAGTACTATATAAACCAACCCCTAGGCTTCGCCTGAGAGAGATTCAAGTCATAACTGTAACACCTATTATCGAGTATCCAGTATAATCATATCGAGATCCGGCGAGTTGTGTTCCGGCTCTTAGATTGCTTTTCGCCATGTCTTCCTTCAAGCTAAACCCTCTCCCAAATACCTGTGTCGACTTGCCCCTAGATCAGTTACCCCCGGTAACATCTGCCGTGATTATCCCACAACAGTTGGCGCCCACCGTGGGGCCTGCGTCCAAAGGTGTTTACATCACGGGAGAAGCTCGGAAGAACATGAGGAACCTCGTCGTCGGAGAAATCTACGTCAACAACCAAGGAGAGAAGATGGTAGACGATTCTGGCTGGGGGCCAGAGTCGGATCACCTCGAAACCGGATCCGTCGTGACAGTCGGCCGCATCAACGTCTTCATCGGTATGGTATGTGCTTCCAATTCAAGCCGTGATAATCTTGAATCTGATTCTGTGTCAGGGGAGGACACGCGTGTTCAATCGGAAAAAGAAGAATCGATCGAACAACGGGTCCGACAAGAGGGAGGAAGGTGCCGAGTCTATACGGGATTTATCGGAGGACCGATACGAGAAGGAAAATAGCGAAGAGGAAGAACGGTACGAATCTACGCCAAGCATTATGCGCCGGGTTGCAGTTTATGCGGCCCCCGCAATCAATACCAATCAAGGAAACGCAGCCGCGGCCAGTCGGGGCGGCGCAGGTGCTGGCTCAGCAACAAGGTACGGCTGGCCCGATCTTGGCCCAGGTCGATGGAGAATCGGCATCAGTCACCAGTCGCCCAGCGGAGGAGGAGCGACACGCAAATATGTTTGGGTTCCAAGCAAACCGGACACCGGGGGCGGGCCCCTCGAATCCGCGTCACCCAGCTCTGTTTGATAATAATTTGATCTTGGATCCCACAGTCCTAGCTACAGTTATCACCCCAGAAAACGCAGCAGAGCGTGTAAGAGATCTGGACGTGGCTCGTCGTGCATTGGAGCAGCAAAGAAGGCAGGTAGAAGCAGAAAAGCAGGGGATGGCAGCGCGGCAGCGGGAACTGGATGACCTAGAGACCCGGCTTCGGGAGGAAACGACGAGGATTCACCAAAGGCACCGAACTATGTTACCGGCAACAGGAGGGGTTATCAACCCGACTGCCCTGGTGTTCACGCCTCAAGATCAGCCAATCCCACCGGCGAACCAAGGGACCATACCGCAACCAGCAACGGGAGTGCAGCCGGTAAACGCGCCAGCCGGGTTACCCTTGCCTCGGACGGGGGCGACAGCCGGCAACACCATGCCGCCTCCACCATCGCGATTCCGTACCCCAGCAGGTCACTACAACAACCCCATGGACAACGTGTATGCAGCAACACTCGCATTAAACCAGATTCCTGTAAGAGACTCGCCGCACGCAGAAGAAACCCGGCGAGCGATAGATCTGCTGCACACCGCGGTAGCACAGCAAGTCAATTATCCAGATCACAGAAGTGGGATGCATGGGACGCCATACGTGAGTCAACAACAGGGCAACGTCCAAACAAGCGCGGCACGACGAAGGGAAGAGCAACAGCAGATGCCACCCCCACCGCGCGTCCAGACAGTACCGGCAGTATCAGCAGCACAGGCAGCAGTGGACAGCTCCAGGGCCAGAAGAGCCGGGCCGGGTCTGCAGCACACGATCCACCGGTGGCTCCTCACCCCGTGGCACCCCCGGCCGGGTCACGCATTTCCCGGGCGAGACCAGCCCCAACCACCCTTGCGGGACCCAAGTGTCTCTCGGATGATATCAGAGCGGAACCTTACCCGGAAAAGTTCAAAGAACCGGGGAAAGTAGTGAATTACGAGCCAACGATGGATCCGGAAACGTGGTTAAGCAGCTACGAGATGGCAATGTCAATTCGCAACGCATCCGAGAATCTCCAAGCCAAGTTCATGTACTTAATGATGTCAGAGGGAGCAGCAAAGTTATGGTTCACCAATTTACCGGAAAAGTCGATCAAGTCGTGGGAGGAGCTAAAAACCGCATTTATCAAGCACTTCCATGGGACCTGTAGGAAGTTATTTACTATTGATGACTTAGAAAGGTGCGTCCAGAAGAAAGGAGAGTCAGCACGAAGCTGGGTACGCCGGGTTATGGAGATACTCCACTCATCTACAGATATCCAACCAAAGGACGCACTACAAGCTATGGCGAAAACATGTAAGTATGTTCCTTTAGTACAAAAGCTAACCCGCATGAAATCCAGCAGAAATGCAGCGGAGGTTACGATGGGAGAGTTAATGGATGCATGCAACAAACACGCTGCAACGGATACTACAGAAGAGGAAGTTGATGACAAGAAGGCAAAAGCAAACGCAAGTAGCAGTGGAAGACCGGCAATGGATCGGCACCAAACAACAATGGAAATAGCCAGAACAAGCGCCCGTTTGAGGGGAGTTCCGAGTTTGTGGCCAATACAGAGGCCGGGTCTTCGAGACCTAGATCCGAAGGGAATTTTAATACCGGAAATCACAATGGGGGACACTACCAAGTACCCCCAAGACCAAGCAACAGTTGGGACATATTTAGGATGGCGTGCCCGAAGCATAGCAGGAATGGCAAGCCGGCCAATCATTCATTGGAGCAGTGTGCCGACTTACAAAGGTGGAAGAACGAGGAAGTGAACAGGGCCATGCGAGGTGCGGGCCGAGGAGGAGGTCCGGGTCTAGGTGGAAATTCGGGCAACGGGCCGCCCCCAGCCGGCAATCCCCAGTTGGAAATCAAGGTAACAATCAAGGGGGAGCGGGAGGATTTCAAGCTAACCCCAAACAGCTGGGTCAGTATCATGTGCACACTACTGGAGGTTCTAGCAAGGACAAGAAGATACTGAAACAAGCAGTTAATTCAGTCTCCTCCGCCGTTCCAAGATATTTGAGGTGGTCAGAGCAAGAGGTAACATGGAGCAGAAGAGATCACCCGGATAGGATTGATCACCCGGGAGTCCTGGCTTTGGTAGTGGCGCCACAGGTCAATGGTTACGAGCTGAAGAAAGTCTTGATGGATGGAGGGAGTAGTATCAATATCCTATACTGGGAAACTTTTCTGCGCATGGGCTTAAAGGAATCACAGTTGCAAAAAAGTACAACAGTTTTTCACGGGATAGTGCCGGGTCATTCGGCATGCCCCGAAGGAAAAGTGGCATTGGAGGTAGCTTTCGGGGAGTCAAAGGACAATTATCGAATCGAGTGGCTTACCTTTGAGGTAGTAAAGTTGCGCAGCCCTTATCATGCATTGTTTGGAAGGCCGGCTTATGCCAAGTTCATGGCAAGACCATGTTATGTGTACCTACAGCTGAAGATCCCGGGTCCTAAAAAGACCATCACCGTACACGGAAACCGAGATATAGCAGCTGAGTGTGATGAAGGAGACGCGGCAATGGCCGAGCAAGCCTGTAGGAAGGAAGAGCTCAAACATTACCGTTCTCAGGTGGACCTAGAAGAGAGAGCAACGTCAAAAAAGCCAACTCCTGAGGGGGACAAAGCAAAAGTTAGGGCAGAACAAAACCCTAAGATGGTAGGCTTCATCGGAACGATATTTTCAAAACTCTCAGTAGGAAGAAGAAGACGTACCACCATCCGCAGCTGATCACGTGTCAAGGGCGATATACCCGGAATGGCTAGCAAATCCGGTACTCATTACGAAAGGGCATAGCAAGTGGAGAATGTGTATCGGCCGTACCAACGCGAGGCCGATTCTAGAGAATAACTAAAGCAGTGTAATGGGCGGCAGGTTTCATACGCACTCTTTTCCTATCCAGGGTACCTAAGGGGACTGGAAGGTTTTTAATGAGGCGGCCTGCTGATTCAAATAAGAAATTTTTATCAATAAAAGAAGATGGTTTCGAGTCTTATCATGATCCTTGCTTCAGTTACAAGTAAGTAACATTGTTATTATCAATACATCAATATCATCGAAATACATTACGTGAATATAGGTCTCCGGAGGGTTGATCTACTTCAATAAGTAATCACAAACCCGGAGACCCGGCCATGATGCCTATAAGTTATGGGGCTGGTTACTCGTACAAACGGGTGCGGCTACAATCCTATAACTGGACGAAGGAGCCAATTTTCTTGATTATTCTTACTTAAGCTCGATGTGACTCGCACCAAAGTGGCATGATCTGTTCACTTACGATTACAATCAAACTATGCAGCCCAATGGAGCGTGCTTGATTTTGTTTTTCGTATAGATGCAACGACATGGTATCCACGCGAAAGCCGGCTTATAGTACAAGGTAATCAAAAGGGTCATCTAAACCACAAGTCCATGCAGAGTATAAGGCTAACATAGCCGGAAACTCAACAAATATTAAGCATGACTTCAGTATTATGAGAACTATTGGTCTTCAGCTTGGTAAACAGCAGTATGTCATCTGAGAAAGCCCACGCCCCCATAGCTCGTACTTGGGTCATGGGGACTGGGGACTTCGAAACAGAAACAAACTATTTAACTACCAAGGTCTGTAAACCTTAGTTGCCGAGTATTGGGGACTTAAAGAAAAGTCCATCTATCAAAACCTACGATACTCGGTTAACCGAGTCTCAAAAGGAAATTGAAAGCAAGAGTTCGAAGTATCGAGAATAAGCTCATAAGTAACACACAGGATGGATATCAAAAGCCAGGGAAGGCAAAGAGTTATCATGAATTAACAAAGCATACAGTCATAGTATCAGCATCAATGGCGCACAGGCGCACTACAAAAATCATATCAGTATCGAGAAACGAAAAGCACAAGGTAGCATCCTACTCGGCATCCTGAGAGCGGCCCTCCGGGTCTAGATCTTGGACTTGCTCCTTGGCCTTGCCAGCAGTTTTGCTCGGGCTCTTCACATCTGGACGGACAGGCGAGGCACGGCCGGTGTAGAGGTGGACGGCTTTGCGCCTAGCTCTGCTTCTCTCTTTGCGGCCTCTTCTTTCCTCCTGGCCAGGTCAGTCGACCATCTTTCCACCATATCAAAAGGAGGAGGTGCATCCACCAAAATAACTTTGCCCTCAGCGTCATATGAACTCATGATCTGGTCCAGCTCCATTTTGTCGGCCAAGGTAGTGGCTGAGGGGCGTACAGCACGTTGAATATCTTTGAAGTCCTTGGGCTCAAACTTGGACCCGTCAGCTTTGAATTCTGGAAACCCGGATGTTACCTTGGCCGGTCAAGCTTAGGAAAATAAGCCTTCGCCAGTGTAAGGGCCCGGGTCATTCCAATCCGGCAAGCTGAGCGCTTCATTATCTCAATCCATCCAGGCACCGTTGAGAAGGCCTGCATAAGATTATCTTCTCCCGGGTATACCTCAGAAGGCCACTTGATAGCATCCAGCAAAAGTTTCGTGCCGGCAAAAAACGTCCGGAGCATAGTCTTCAGAGTTTTAACTTGAGTAATGGCATTCTCCTCCGGAGCAGCAAGGTTAGCACCTGCAATCGAAACATGCAAGAGCATATCAGTAATGTTGGTTATTACAGCAGCAAGATAGAGATACGCAAATTAATCGCAAATAGCAAACTTACTTAGCAAGATACGGTAAGTGTCCGTAAGCTGAGTCGACAGGTTATTCAGCGAAGACTGGGCAGTATTGTACTTCTTCTTGTAAATGGAGACATCTTTTTTCAATGTCTTTATCTCCGCTTCAAGGGCCTCCCTACGCTTAACTTCAGCCAGCAAGAGCTGCTCAGCTTTAAGTAACGCTTCATCTGACTGAGTAATCTCTGCCTGCAAAGGCCGGGTAAAGCTGTGAGCCGGATATCATGAGAGTGTTTCATCTGAGGAAATGAGTACCGAAAGTACTATGCGAAGTACCGAGGATAATTAAAGAAAATTATACTCGGGACTTGGGGACTGGACGTATAATAAGGAGTATCACGTGAAAGTTACCTGATGTGCTGCAGCCATACGTTCTAAGACAGTCCCTTCTGAAGCTTTCATGGCGAGAAGAGCGCTCATAAGCTGGTTAAAGTCAGCGTTATCCGGGTTAGATGGCTCGGGTACCTGGAAAGTGGGAAAAGGAGCATTTCTTGTAACAGGAGGTGGCACCCGGGTCATCCGAATGTCGGAGTCTGGTCCCCTCCCGCGCTTGAAGCTGCTCCCTTCTCCTTCTCGCTTGCGTGCGAAGCAGTTGGATACTCGGCGTCATGCCTAGCTGGCTCCGGTGGCGACACTTGCTCGTCGCCAGTCGTGGTGAAGGCATCATCAGCCGGCTCGCTCTCGACCCGGACCCTAGCCCCGGAGTCCTCCTGGTCGCTACTAATAACCGTGGCTCTGAAGAAGGCGCAAGGGCGCAATTAGTCTTTGATTTTAAAAAAAAAAAAAGGATGAAAGTTCGGTGTAATATCAGGAAAAGGCGCTTACCCGGTGTTCACCGGGAAGTCGAGGGAAAGCCGTCACTAGACCCGGAAGAGACTGGAAAATGGCAAGAAAGACCTGGATTATGTTACAAAGGAACGATCGGAAAGAAATTTTGTTTACAACAAATACCAGGGTGTTGAACCGGGGGCGGCGAAGCGACCGGGTTAGGGGTCTCGTTGCCCGGATGATTCCGGGTTACTCGGCGCCTAGTCGCGGGCGGCTCCTTCAGTTACGATCAAAAGGGGTGGAGATGGGGTTAGCCCCGGAGTGACGTTATGGAAACAGAAAACCAAAGTGTGAGGAGATGAAGTAAAAACCTGGAGGGCTATCCTCTGGGATTTCCTCTTTGTTCCGGCTTTGGTGGCCGGCTCCGGCTCTTCCTCCTCGCTGGTGGACCCGCCCCTACTGTCTGTTTCTTCTTCTTCGCTTTGGTCCTCTCGCTCTGAAAAATATCCGAGTTCCCGCATAAAGAAGAAGTGGCAGGATATAACGTGTGCAAGGGAATCAAGTGTGTACCTTCATTCGAGTCAATGACATCGTCTTCCTCCTCCGCGTCTTCGGAACTAGGAGAGGTGTCGACCTTCCAGAAGGCGTCATCGGCCTGAGGAGAGAATGCCAGAGTAATGGTTAATATCAAGACAAGAGAAGCGGATAAAAGTAAGCTGTCAGAAGTCAAAATCAAAAGGCAGGGAACTTACTGCGGGGGCTGGATTCTCGAGGGTAAAAGGTTCTAATCCGGCTATGCCCCGGATTACCTCGAGTTTCTCTGTCAGGAAACCCTTAATCGTTTTGTTGATGTCACCCGGAGCAAGGGTGCTGGTAGAGAAGCGGATTGGGTCCGTGGTTTGACCCGAGTATTCGCACATCAGCTTCTCACGAAGGGAGTTTGGCTGAATGCGGAAGCTAACCCAGGTCTTCACCAGGTTTAGTCCGATGAGGCCTCGGGCGGACAAGATGGAGATCCTAGCTAACAAAGGCAAGATCGCCTCCCTGTCTGAGTCAGGGGCGAAGGCGTTGAATTTCTCGGAGATGTCAAGTTGACCCCGAGTAACCCGGCAACTTTTTTTCGCCGGGTGGAGAGGTATCCTGGCAGTAGAAGTAAGAAAGCTGCCAGTGTTTTTACGTGAGAATTGAGAGAAATGGGAGGCATAAGGGAGTTCTTGCGGCGCTGGATAGAAACCCCGCCGCAAGTAAAAGTGCGCCGTCGCCGCTTTCGCGACACGGCTTGCACTGGAAAAGTTCGACAAAAAGAGCCAGACTTGGCGGAGTGCACAAGTAAGACTCGGAAAGAACGATAAAATGGGAGATGTTTAAAATGGAGTTCGGGCCTATATCAAAGATACGGAGTTTGTAGTGGTCTAAGACGTCACGGAAGAAGGGATGACCCGGAGGCCTGAAGCCCCGGGTCACGTGTTCAACGAAGCATATTACCTCATCCGTGGCTGGAGAAGGCCGGGTTTCGTTGCCAGGTGCTCTCCAGCGATGGATTCCTGTGGAGGTAGGATTCCAAGCTCTACCAATTCCTCCAGTTTGGTCTTGGTGATGGAGGACTTCCCCCAGTTGGCTGAAATGGCGTTTGTGGATTTAGCCTTAGCCGGCTGTTTCCCCTGCCTCTTGGGCGCCATGGGATTGACCTGGTGAAACATTGAAGAAAAGGACGTAAGAAACAAAAACTTGGAAGTTAGCAGGTAAGTAGCTATCGGCAATTTAAACGTAATCCGGCTATTGCCTCGCCGGGTTAAGTATGGTTCGTCCGGGTATCAAGTGACTTTACAAAACCCAAAGAGCTTTCCGCAAAAGCAAATGTTTGGAGAAGCTAGGGGATACTTATACGCATACTATCTGCGAATGAGCCGTTAAGAGTTGGATTTGCTCATTGGTCTTTATTTATAACCGTCCGGGTGGAAAGGCTTGGCCTAACGGTCGAGACCCGGGGAATGCGGAGTAATTGGTGATTTCGAAATTTGAAAGGCACATTTTATGCGCAGGCCAATATGATCCAGAGAAAAAGGAAGGGGAAATTGCCTTCCCTGTATCAGCGGTAGTTATCAAGAAGGATGTGGAGTCAGGGAGTTTCCTGTTGAGATTTAAGTTTGAGAGATTAAGGAAGAACCTAAAAAGAAGAGCCGGTTTTTACCTGGCTTCCTTGGCGCCAGTCTCGGCTATTCATAGACGCGCTGCGTGTTTGCATCTGATATTTCTGTAGGGAATAGCCAGCGCTTCGAAGAGTAAATCTTGGAAGCCCAAGCTATTCTGGGGACTACTGATGAGGGGATAGTAACTCGGTATGCCAACCCCAGGTGTAATCCGGCCCAAACGGCGTATGGACCAAATCCGGCTAAGGACGCAGAAGCTTCTGGAAGGCCCAGGGCTTGTAAGGATCGTAACCCGGATTGTGGGTTACGATAAGGAAAGCTAGGATACGTATGTAGAGTTCGAGTAGGACTCAAGGAGCGCTTTGTATGGCGAGCCAAAGGGGTATGAGTACTATATAACAACCCTAGGCTTCGCCTGAGAGAGATTCAAGTCATAACTGTAACACCTATTATCGAGTATCCAGTATAATCATATCGAGATCCGGCGAGTTGTGTTCCGGCTCTTAGATTGCTTTTCGCCATGTCTTCCTTCAAGCTAAACCCTCTCCCAAATACCTGTGTCGACTTGCCCCTAGATCAGTTACCCCCGGTAACATCTGCCGTGATTATCCCACGACAAACCGGATGGAGCAGAGGTAACAGGCATGTATGACTAAGCACAACATATTTCAGGCTTTGGCGATGCACACAAGCGAACCTATAGCTGCTAGGAGTAGTGGATTATAATAAGTAGGCTATGCATGGTATTGGAGAACTCTAACTACTGAGACAAGATACATTGGAATCGAATGATATGTACGAGAACCAAAAGTCTTTCGAAATCATATATGAGCAGATAAGAGGTTATGCTTGCCTTGCTTCAAGAAAACCAGAGAAAGTCTTCAGGAATAAGTGCTTGACTTGTCGGTTAGGATCAAGTATTCGCCATTGGATTTGTTGGCCTTCTCTTCGGAGTCACGTTCTACCGAGGGGAACAAACACCGAACAAGAAAAACCACAATCAACACATGGCATCGATGAAATGCGCAATATGTATGCATGAGAAAGTTAATGCACTGAAATAAAGCCCTAAACATGTTTGATGGGTTGCTAGGGTTCGTATGTCAGTTGTGCATTTTTACTCAAATTAGCCCGAAATGGCCCGAAGGGGCGTTCCAAGTAATTATGGAAGTGGGTACCATTTTATTTGCTCAAATGGTTTTGAAAACATCATAAATGGATTGCAGTTGTCATTTTGAGCAATTTGGTATATAACTTTTAATTTTCTAATTTTAGTGAATAAAAACTTATTTTTCTATTTTTAAATGAATTAAACAAATTCAAATAATGTCCAAAAATTCAACTTTGTCAAACATGTGTGAAAATGACATATTTGGGTAGATTACATTTTTCTGAGTATTTCCATATATTTACTTTATTTTTTTGAATACTAAAACAGTAGTTATTGAATAAATAAAATTAATTACTTTTGTGTAATTATTAAACATTTCTGGAAAACAAAAGAAACAGGAATATGACGTCACAATGACGTCATCCTCGCATCATCCTGAGAAGATCTTCTCTGCTTCAATCAAATTTGAAGGACTCGATGGTTTATTCGTGGAATTTATTGGGGCATCACGTGGAGTTGGTCGTGGGGAACCTAGGGAACCCGACGCCACTGTCTTACGGTCGCCGGAAATTCGCCGGAACGCGTGAATGACGGCTGCGGCCACGGGAGATGACGACGGGTATGGAAACGGCGGCCAAACACGGAAATAAATGTACCACAACGATCCTTGG
Organism: Alopecurus myosuroides; assembly: GCA_028641055.1. Taxonomy (NCBI): domain Eukaryota; kingdom Viridiplantae; phylum Streptophyta; class Magnoliopsida; order Poales; family Poaceae; genus Alopecurus; species Alopecurus myosuroides. Next base: position 11,608 of record JAPCYS010000810.1, read on the forward strand.
CTCACCGCGGTTGCAGAGGAATGGTCGAGGAGGCCGGAGGTGGCCGCAGTCTACGCCGGCGAGCAACGAGGGCCGGCGGCCGAAGGTGACAGAGATGGCGAAAACCCGCGCTTCACAGCGTCCCAGCAAACGTGGCTTGGCAGGGAGGTAGAGGAGGACATGGAGGTTCCGGGGGTGGCTCCAATTTGACCCGGGGTGGCGGGAGTCGGCGACAACCGACGGCGGCCGGTGACTAGGATTTCGGCCGACAGAGAGAAAATCAGAGCGAGAGAGAGGGGAACTGGGGAACGAAGGGGTGGATGGAAGAGAGGGTAGAGTCCTGGACTTCTCCTCGTCGTCGAAGTGGCCAGCAGGAGGTGGCAGAAACATTCTCCGCAGATCGGACACGCAGGTGGTCCTTCTGTCAAAGGAAGAAGAAAATAGTTTTTGCACAACCCCCCTGGAAGTTTCTGAAATTACAAAGGAGACCTTCTGGGGTTAAAACTGAACAGGAAACAGATTTTTTCAGGGCCTTTTTGTAAACAGAAAATTTGGCGAAAATACATTTTGGAATCCTCACCAAATTTCCAACAAAACCATATCTTTGTTTGGTAGAATTGAAATATTTTTCAACACAAGATTTTGGAACCCAAATTAAGTACTAATTGTGGTATTTTCTCAAACCATTTAAATTAACAACTTAAATTATTTCAACATGGTTCAAAATTTTGTTTTCATGCATGTATGAGATGAACACAACACCACACACTTTTGTTAGCAAAATTGGGATGTTACAAATCTACCCCCCTTACAAGAATCTCGTCCCAAGATTCCCGAAGGAGAAGAAAGAAGAACATCGGTTTTGAACGATCTTCTCGAATCTTGCGGTTCTCTTCGTGAAGAGTTTGATCCGTAGTATCATGATGTGTTGAACGGATACACCTAGGTAAGAGGGAAAAATCTTAGGAACTAATCTTCACAAAGATCGAGTATCTCATGGATAACTCATGACAGGAATGTTCGTAAAGAACTTTTTGAGTTAACAAGCATGAAACACATCAAGGTAACGGAGGGAATATGAGAAAGTTTCAAGTTTGTGGACGATTGTTCTTGAAAGGATTTAGAATATGAGCTTTGCACAAGACTTTAAATCCCTTTGGAAAAGAAAGGTTGGACAACTTAGGACATCGAGGTTTCTTCAAAAAGAAACCCAAGATGGAAAGGATTGTCTTGGATACCAAAACATAATATCCACAGACGAGGAAAAACACGAGAAAACACTATGTGTCAGAGAGAATTTGATACATGATCATCTTCACTCTTCGGAGTGGACACGGAAGATGAAGGAACTTTCAACCATTCCATAACAGTTTCTTGAAATCCTTGTCAAGGATCGGAATGTTACTTCATGACAAAAGATGAGTAACCAAAATAAGTTGGAACACCGTAGCAAAGAAAGAATCCCTGGTCACACCATAAGGATGAGTATCCAATGGAATTTGAAGCACCGAAAAGAAATAGGTAATCTCTTTCCTATTGTGGTTTGAACGTAGCCATACATCTACCACATGGTTAAGATCCCATGGCTGAAGTAACTGACAAATTCACACAATGTGTGAGATGAACAGAAATTCAAGTACCAAAAGCTTGAAAAAGGAAATGATCATTGGCGGTTACAAAACACCAAGAGATGTTCTCATGACGAACTTGTTTCCACTGGAAGAAAAGTTTGGAGGATCATCAAAGAGATACTGGAAAGATGAACTTCCAAGCTATCCTGGATGTTTTAGATACCGACAGCACGCTCATGACAATCCTTCTATAGATCATCAAATGAATGTAGAATTCAGGTTTGGAAGAACGGGGAGGAAAATTTCCAGAATGAGCCGCACAAGATTTCTCACGGAGGGTGGTTGTTCTTACGGTTTCAAAGAGATATGACGTTAGGCCTTCCGGCTAATTGTGTCAACCACAACATCAACCATGCCGGATTTTCAAATGGACCTAACTCAATACTCCCGAGGAAACACCAACCATCGTTGCTGCTTGAGATTCAGCTCTGGTTAGTGAAAGGATGATTCAGAATCAGCACATTTGATCACAGAGGTTACACCGGTTACCAACGAGATACACTTGTTGGATTCTCAAGATATGGACTATGATGCCACACTCAAGAAGATGAGCGAGATTACAGAATTCATGTATTAGCAACTTATGAAAGACGGTTGCACCTACATGAATTACTTGCAACAAAACACATCGGAGTCCTTATTGGGAAGATGATTGCAAAGATAAACTTCTTCTCTTTCACGAACGATCAGTCAGTGGCTTGGTGTGGATGCAAACTTATGGAAGAGACGGAGGCAACAACCTACCATCTCAAGAATGGTCCACACCCGCATGACCAACTTGGGATTATTCCCAAAGGAACAAGAAAACTTTACTCGGATCCACGGCGACAACTTTCACCGTAAGCACATGAACCAGAGTAAGTCACTTCGAACATCGAGAACACAAACTTCGTAATGATACAAAGATGGTTCCCAAAATTTTCCAACATTAGTGCCAAGTGTTCAACTTGACCCTCTCGCAACTTGGGGAAAATAGGAATGTCATCGATGGGCTCGACAACTTGCTTATCAAAACACCCCAAGAAGAGGGATTTATATGATACATGAACGAGGCAAGGTATTGGTCAGACCGAAGGACATGAAGGTATCCTCGGGGAAACACCATGAGTAGAAGTACCATCAAGATAGTCCTTGAATCTGGGCTTGATCTGGCGATAGCCCAAATCAAATCAAGTGTTTGTTAGGTAGCATATCCACGAAGGAAATACTATCCTGCTTCAATACGATGAGAGCTGGACTGCCCATTGCAAAGGAACAAGTTAGGCAGAGCCATTGTCTTTCAACTCTCCAAGTTGTTGTTAAGCTCAACCAACTAGTCTAGGACTTCCAGCAGGGTTCCTTGGAGAAAGGAGTGGTTCAAACTACCCCTTTGTTTAGACATCACGATCAGGTAACCACCCGGTGATACTTCTAGAAAGACATCCAGAATATCACAACCTACCGGTATGTCTTGGAGTTCGAAAGAAATATTGCTTTTCGAAGCGACCGATATGATCTTGAGAGCTTCGGCATGAACCTAACTCTTTGACCAAGAATGTGCACCGGAATGAATGGATTTGGTAACACGGTCAACTTCAAAAAGATGCTGGGTGACCAATAGCGCTAAGAAGGATACAAATTTTTCTTAGATTTTTCAAAGCAATAGGAATTGCTAAGATTGTCTGATGCACACATCGGTACACACCCAACCTTCTCAAGCATTTCAGGCTTGGAGGAAGGGTGAGTGAAAACGTGTAAGAGAATCACTTCATCAATAAGACCATGAAGTTAAACATAGCCTCTTGATATGTAAGAGTGTGATACTCGAAGGTGGAATAGAACATAAGCTAATGAAACTTCTCTAATCTGCGAATTACAAAACTCTGACCTAGTCCTAGAGAGGACGAGGTACTGGAGTTTGTTTCTCCTGACATCGCAAGGTGGAATGTTTTAACGGAACAAAAGAGAAAATGCATTGGAAGAATCCAACACACACATGCCACTTGGTTTCAAAACAACGGATGGAGATTTGAGAGCAACTGGAGAGTAGGAACATGCTCTTGGAAAATCCTGAGATCACGTTGGATGCACAGGGTGATACTCGTTTTTAAAACCCATGCTAAAAGATCGATATAGCTGAATTAGGAACGAAGATGTGGATTTCATGATGACCACTCTTGTTGTGATCCCTTTTGATTCCTAGAGAAAACCTATGACTATTGGAGCTGAGATTACCTAGCCACCCTGAGGTAAAACATATTCCTCAGGATCCAAAGAAACAGAACTTGGGTTAAAGGTCAGCATCCTGTACGGATAGCGTGAGCATCGGATAGCTAAGAAACCACACGATTCAACCCACCGCAACTCAGCACATTCTGGGACCTTCGGTTCAAGTCCAAAGGTTAGAAACCCAAAAGAAAGGAGTACCTACTCTCTTAGTGTCTTAAAGGACACTATGAATAGCAATCACGGAGTATCTTTCAAAAGATAAGCATAGCTCCGGAAGTATTTGAGCAGAGGATAAAGGATACATTCGAGATGAAAAGGAAATCTCGAGGTTCAGGATTTCAGACTTTAGAACAGGGAATACTGTGGAATCCACACAAGTCTGAGAGAGATTGGGATGGAAAGGAAATCTCCCAGTTAAGAGACAACGGAATATGAAACACACACGACTCTAGAAACTGAACACTAGGTCAACTTGGGTAGAAGACGTCATTGCCAAAGAAGGCACCTGAATTTTGAATGACTAGAAGAGATAGCAAAACCTTTTCAAATCAAAACAGGTAAGGTGACCCAGAGTTAGAGCGATACCAGATAAGGAGTAAAAAGAATCCTAAGAAGGTTTTTCACAATCCTTTGAAGTTTCAAAATATTTTTCACAACCACTAGACTCAACATCGACCAAGCAGTAAGGTTTTCCTACAGGCAGTCCTGCTCTGATACCAAGATTTGTCAGACCCCGGACCCAGAGATATACATACTGTTATGTGCTCCTAGCCATGGACTCACAAGGGCTTTAGGGTTACCAGCCCCAGCCGCAACAAACAACGGCAGGCAGACCGGATTCATCGGCACGTAGTCCAGATCCCCGGTCTACTACTCCTTGTATCCATGCTAGTCATAACCAATTATGCATACCCAAGCGTCCACGAGTCGGATGAAACTGAAGGAACGGGACCAAAGTTATACAGAGCTGCTATGTGTCCAGAAAGTGGAACAACAATCGAGGGTTACTGGGGTTACCTCGCCCCAGGCCGAGTCACATCGGCAGGCGGGCTCGGACATGGATCATCGGATCCACAACCCCTCGACTGCGACAACTATGCAGACATAGCCAAAACTGCATAACCACGGGCTCGAAACCAACAACCGATCAAAGCAGCACTCTAGACATGAAAGTTGTGTTAAACAGGTGTTACTAGAGTATAGCTTACAAGCAGAGGTCACACGACCCAACATTACATCAGACAACGGAAAGCAAATTATGTTGCTAATCAACAAGAACCAAAAAGGCCTAAGAGGCTGCAACATAAGGCGACGTCCCAGCCCATAGATTCCAGGCTGCTACCTGGGAACCCCGAACTACTCGTCGATGTCCACGTTGAAACACCTCCGAACTGAGGAACTCCACCTGAACCAAGTTGAAGCAAACATGAGTACGGGAGGTACTCAACAAGACTTAGTTAACCTATTATATATCTGCTTATTTTAGAAAGAGTTATGAAGGTTATTTTTGCGTAAAGCCATCTTTTTTTCCCAAGTTGAGGGAGGAATAGCACGTCTCATGGAGTATTTTGAAAACAAATGAGAGAGCTACTCAACTACTGAAATCATCATCTTTTTAATCCACCAAATCATTTCAGCACCTCGTGCTTCAAAGATCACCACCTCAAGTTGTTTCGGTAAGTCATGCTACAAGGTAACCCCTCTCTGCATCTCCGAGGAGGCATCCTTCATTCTTTATCAACAAGTTTTAGTCATTCCGTTCAAGTTGTCTATGATCACAGAATCCGTCACCAAGTCGTCCTTAACCGCGGACACGGCTTTTCGAAAAGATTTAACCCTGCAGGGGTGTACAACTTTAACCACACGTACCAACCAACTCTTAATACCACTAGATTAGCACTATTCTGGGAAGTGCCGGCAGATGGAGGTTGACCACGACCTTTCCCTTACTTCGCCTATTCCATGAGTCGCTCCGAGTAGAGATGGACCGCCAATAGGGAGTGGCCATCTCCTGCCGGGTCTCTATCGTTGTGCGCGATGCTCGACTGTTACCTACCCGCAGAGCGCTGATACATCCCCACATCCTAGTTTTGAAAGTGTTTTGATATCCCCGCAAATCCAAATGGAAATCCCGAACTAGGCAACTCATGGAACAAACTAGGCAAGTTGAGACCGAGGGGAATCCAATCCCCGTGTGGATGCACGCTCAGTCTTGGCTCGAAGACGAGAACTCGCTCCTAGGGGCATGAACGAGACAACCACCACAGACCCTCTGTGGTCTCGTCATCCACACCTTTAAATCATATTAAACAAGTATCTCTTAAGTTACCACTACTTCCTGCCATACTAGATTATTTCGTAACTCTGATTCATCAACCGGATGGAGTAGAGGTAACAGGCATGTATGACTAAGCACAGCATATTTCAGACTTTGGCGATGCACACAAGCAAACCTATAGCTGCTAGGAGTAGTGGATTATAATAAATAGGCTATGCATGGTATAGGAGAACTCTAACTACTGACACAAGATACATTGGAATCGAATGCAATGTACGTGAACCAAAAGTCTTTCGAAATCATATATGAGCAGATAAGAGGTTATGCTTGCCTTGCTTCAAGAAAACCAGAGAAAGTCTTCAGGAATAAGTGCTTGACTTGTAGGTTAGGATCAAGTATTCGTCATTGGATTTGTTGGCCTTCTCTTCGGAGTCACGTTCTACAAAGGGGAACAAACACCGAACAAGAAAAACAACAATCAACACATGGCATCGATGAAATGCGCAATATGTATGCATGAGCAAGTTAATGCACTGAAATAAAGCCCTAAACATGTTTGATGGGTTGCTAGGGTTCGTATGTCAGTTGTGCATTTTTACTCAAATTAGCCCGAAATGGCCCAAAGGGGCGTTCCGAGCAATTATGGAAGTGGGTACCATTTTATTTGCTCAAATGGTTTTGAAAACATCATAAATGGATTGCAGTTGTCATTTTGAGCAATTTGCTATATAACTTTTAATTTTCTAATTTTAGTGAATAAAAACTTATTTTTCTATTTTTAAATGAATTAAACAAATTCAAATAATGTCCAAAAATTCAAATTTGTCAAACATGTGTGAAAATGACATATTTGGGTAGATTATATTTTTCTGAGTATTTCCATATATTTACTTTATTTTTCTGAATACTAAAACAGTAGTTATTGAATAAATAAAATTAATTACTTTTGTGTAATTATTAAACATTTCTAGAAAACAAAAAAACAGGAATATGACGTCACAATGACGTCATCCTCGCATCATCCTGAGAAGATCTTCTCTGCTTCAATCAAATTCGAAGGACTCGATGGTTTATTCGTGGAATTTATTGGAGCATCACGTGGAGTTGGTCGTGGGGAACCTAGGGAACCCGACGCCACTGTCTTACGGTCGCCGGAAATTCGCCAGAACGCGTGAACGACGGCCGCGGCCACGGGAGATGACGACGGGTATGGAAACGGTGGCCAAACACGGAAATAAATGTACCACAACGATCCTTGGCTCACCGCGGTTGCAGAGGAATGGTCGAGGAGGCCGGAGGTGGCCGCAGTCTACGACGGCGAGCAACGAGGGCCGGCGGCCGGAGGTGACAGAGATGGCGAAAAACCCGCGCTTCACAGCGTCCCAGCAAACGTGGCTTGGCAGGGAGGTAGAGGAGGACATGGAGGTTCCGGGGGTGGCTCCAATTTGACCCGGGGTGGCCGGTGTCGGCGACAACCGACGGCGGCCGGTGACTAGTGTTTCGACCGGCAGAGAGAAAATCAGAGCGAGAGAGAGGGGAACTGGGGAACGAAGGGGTGGATGGAAGAGAGGGTAGAGTCCTAGACTTCTCCTCGTCGTCGAAGTGGCCAGCAGCAGGTGGCAGCAACGTTCTCCGCAGATTGGACATGCCGGTGGTCCTTCTGTCAAAGGAAGAAGAAAACGGTTTTTGCACAACCCCCCTGGAAGTTTCCGAAATTACAAAGGAGACCTTCTGGGGTTAAAACTGAACAGGAAATAGATGTTTTCAGGGCCTTTTTGTAAATAGAAAATTTGGCGAAAATACATTTTGGAATCCTCACCAAATTTCCAACAAAACCATATCTTTGTTTGGTAGAATTGAAATATTTTTCAACACAAGATTTTGGAACCCAAATTAAGTACTAATTGTGGTATTTTCTCAAACCATTTAAATTAACAACTTAAATTGTTTCAACATGGTTCAAAATTTTGTTTTCATGCATGTATGAGATGAGCACAACACCACACACTTTTGTTAGCAAAATTGGGATGTTACAGGGATGCGACCACACCATATGGTGGCGCCCCACCCACCCCCCCCCGAGCCGCGCCACCACGTGGTGTGGGCCCCCTAGGCTCCCACCGACATCGCCCTTCCGCCTATATAATGCCTTCCTCGAGAAAACCCTAAGCACCCAAGCCTCCATCCACGAAAAGTCCTGCAGCTCCGCCACCATCGAAGACAAGTTTCGGGGGACAAAAATCTCTGTTCCGACACCCCGCCGGGATAGGGAATTTACCCCGGAGCCATCTCATCGACTCCACCACCATCTTCATTGTTGTTGCTGACTCCCATGATGAGAAAGGATTAGTTATCCCTCGAGGCTGAGGGCTCTACCGTCAGCTATGGGGTTTATCTCTCTCTCCCATGGTGTGATCTTTATGTGATCATTAGCTTTGTAATCTAGTTGAATAAGTAGATGTTACTCTTCATCTATTATGCTACTCAAATGGTTTTATTAATGTGAACTCCGGAGTCACCTTGTCCCACGGTGTGAAGGTGACAGTGTGTGCACCGTGTGTTACTCTTAGTCTAAAGTCTATAGAAATACTAATCACGAGTTATAATTTGTGTTGGATGTCATTATGAAATTGTGGTGTTTGTCTGGAACCATCTAGGGCCCTCAAGGTGACAGTGTGGGGTTACCTAGATGGGGAATGCGACTTTAAGGTGTGATTTTTTAGACCTACGCGGTGATTGGTGTTTGTTATCCAACTGGAGAGTAGTTCAGTGTAGCATAGTGAAGAGAAGATATTTATGTATTCAATTATGATATCATTGTTGAGAGTGTCCACTAGTCAAAGTATGATCCATAGGCCTTATTTCTAAGCATTGAAACACCGTTTACAACCAGTTCTGCTACATGTTTGCTTGCTGCCATTTTATTTCAGATTGCAATTACCACTTATAATCATCCATATTACTAGTATTTTACTATCTATTTGCTGAACTAGTGCACCTATAGAACTGACAATTGTATTAGGTGTGTTGGGGACACGAGAGACTTCTTGTATCTTAATTGCAGGGTTGCTTGAGAGGGATATCTTTGACCTCTACCTGCCTGAGTCCGATAAACCTTGGGTGATCCACTTAAGGGAAACTTGTTGCTGTTCTACAAACCTCTGCACCTGAAGGCCCAACAGTGTCTACTAGAATAGAAGCATGCGTAGACATCAAGCTCTTTTATGGCGCTATTGCCGAGGTAAGATAGAAGGTACGCACATCCTCTGGCTACTAAGCTATTTTTAGTACTTTTGCTGGTGTGTGAGTGCTCGAAGTTATTTCCTTTAAATTCTACAGTTATATCTTTTTGTTTCTTGTTTTTATTTTCACTAGTTAGGCTTAATGGAAAACAACAATAATATGAGAGAGCTTTATAATATTTATCTCGAGTTAGGACATGAAGTGTTTGAAAAGAAAATTTAAAAACCTATGGAACTTTATGTGCATGCTAGTAGCAATGTTATTAGTATGAATTTTTTGCACACCATTATTGCTAATGCTATGGAAAAATCTAAGCTTGGGGAAGCTAGTTTTATGAAAAATAATCTTTTTAGTCCCCCAAGCAGGGAGGAACAAATTTACTTTGATGATACCGTGTCTCCAATATATGACGATTACAATGATGAATATGATATTTTTGGTCCACCTACTATTGAGGAGAAAATTAATTACGATTACAATATGCCTCCTATATTTGATGATTATGGTGATGAGAATAATAACGATGGCTATTTTGTTGAATTTTCTCCCACTACTATTAATGAGAATGATTATGCTTATGTGGAGAGTATTAATTCTTTTATGCATGCGGCTCATGATAAGAATGTTTTATGTGATAGTTATATTGTTAATTTTATTCATGATGCTACTGAAAGTTATTATGAGAGAGAGAAACATGGTTTTATGTATCTCAATAATATCAAGTTCCCCTCTTTATGTTGAAAATTTTGAAGTTGCACTTATTTTGTCTTCCTATGCTAGTCACTTTATGTTTCATTGACTTGTTTTTCTACAAGATTATTTTGCATAGGAAGTGGGTTAGAATTAAATGTGTTGGATATTTTCTTCTTGATGCATTCTTATATGTTCAACTTATACATATGAGAGCATCATCAAAATTATCATGCCTAGCTAAAAGGATTTAAAGAAAAGCGCTTATGGGAGACAACCCAATGTTTTATTTCTGAAATATTTCTTTGCTTTTTGAGGCTTGCAAGGTGTTAACTCTATAGAAACCTCTTCTTATACTTTTTATTTTGTTTTTGTGCCAAGAGTAGCCTCTAATAGGGAGGAAGTAAGATTTGGGGAAGTTGTTGTCCTGAAACAGATTATGTGCTGCCACCAAACAAAATTAATTCTCTCAGCCAGAACGTCGAATTGATCTGAAATTTTTTGTGCATATGCCCCAGGTTATTATCTAACTTTCATTAGTTTTGCACTTTTTGATTTGAGTAACAGAAGAGTTTTGGAAAAAAATCGATCTTTACCTGTTGTTCTATTTTTACAGATTTATGCCAATATTTGCATTTGCCTCTTAATCTTTTTCTTTTTGTGTTCTTTTGAGTGGAAGATCTTTAAAAGAAGTTGTGACAGCAGATAATGTTTTAATGGGTGTTAGACTTGTGTTGAAACCGAACCAAAGTGGATTTATTATTTTGATTACATTAACGTTGCTAATGAAAATTGTGTGGATTTTTGTATGGAGTGAGTTTTCAAGTGTAGGGAGAGAAGAATGATATGATGAGATGAAAGATGGAAAAAGCTCAATCTTGGGGATGCCCATGTCACCCCAAGAAATATCCAAGAGGTACAAGCATAAAATCTTGGGGATGCCTTCATCAACAAAATATCAGGTCCTCTTTCAAGACACTATATTTTTATTGCTTCATATATTATGTGTTATTCTTGGAGTGTAAATTATTTTTGATTTCAGTTTGTTTTGTTTTATTTTTTGTATTATATAGTTGGATCCTAGCATATTTTTTTTGGGGAGAGACACACTCCGTTTTCATTGCTTATAACACTCTAGTTTTCACTCTTATTGTTTTGTGAGTGTTCACTTTTTGCTAGTATTGCGTTTAGCTATTGTTTTCCACTCGTATTTTGTTTAGAGCTTGTTGGTTTGGTTCAGTTATATCTGATTAGCTCCCTGGTCTTTGATGATTATTATCTATGAGAGTTTTTTCAAAAAAGTTGATTGGTGTTGGAGAAGAGTAAAATATTTCATGCTTATAGTGGTGCAATGGAAAGCTTGTTTAGACTATGGCTTAGACTTTATCATTTCATGTTAGATGTTATTTTAATCATGTGCTTAGTAGTTACTGATGTGGCCTGGCTTGTCTCAAATAGCTGAGAGTGCTTAATGTGCCATTGAAAGAAATCATGTGTTGTTTCTATCATATCGAAGCATAGTATTGTGGTATTCTCCTTTGATGCTTTATTTGGGTTGACTTGGCACATGCTCACACCATGTTATGACTACAAACCAGTGACATCTAGCCTCTATGATCATTTAGTTTTTGACTTGTAATTACTTTATGCTTTGATTAATAATGTTTTGTCGATATGCATGATTATGGTCGTTATTGCTCTCTTAGTTGGTCGCTCTCAATCTCTTGCTAGCCTTCACCTGTACTGAGTATGAGCTCTACTCGTGCATCCAACTCCCAAAAACCAAATTTGCCAAATGTGTCCACCATACCTACCTATATGTGGTATTTCACCGCCACTCCAAAGTAAATTGCGTGTGTGCTACCTTTAAAACCTTCAAAAATAATAAACCTGGTATGTGTTCCTTTTTTAGCTCACGAGGAAGTATTGAATGCTTTATTATGTTTTCATGTTTGATGGCTTCACACCTGACTAGAATGAATAATGTGCTAGTCCTTAATTTTGCAAAAAGAGCAGGCATCTGGGTGCCCAGCCCAAAGTAAGCTACAACAATAACGTTAAAATATCCTCACACTATGAACTTGAGAAATCATGAACTTAGCTTGTGCAAACAAAGGAGACAGGGGAATGTTATGATTATCCTATGGGAGACTCTCTCGAAGCCATTAAATACTAAAAGATGATAGGGCATTTGATAGCATTCGTTGACATATACATACACTTGTCTCAAAATTGTTTTTCAATACCTCTGTTTTATCAAATAAAAAGCTCTAGCACATGAGTCATCCATGCTTCCCTCTGCGAAGGGCATTTCTTTTAATTTTATGTTGAGTCTTCATCTTCTAACTTTATGCACCAATTAATAGAGCATAGTTTTCATTCTGAGTATAATGTGCATAGTCCCAAAAAATTTATTGATAGTTTCATGATTATGTTATTACTTGTTCTCAAATTATTTGTATCTAGTCACCACTTGAACTTTGAAGGTGTCCTGTCATTTATCTTTTGCTATTCCACGAAGGACAAGCTGAATACCACTTTGCTATGTTTTCTCTATGCTCAAAACAAACGTGTCAATTTCAATGCATTATTATTCATGATCTTTTTTTTGTGTTAATTTTCACGTTGCAACATAGTTGCTAAGTTACATTGTTGGAATTTTATCTATCATGCCTATGTTTAGAGTACTTTGATCTCAGCTTGCAATGCTTTTACAATAATGTTGATCAAGATTGTGTTGGTAGCATGTCACCTCAAAAATTATTTTGTTGTTATCGTTTTACCTACTCGAGGACAAATAGAACTAAGATTGGGGATGCTTGATACGTCTCCAACGTATCTATAATTTCTGATGTTCCATGTTGATATTATGCCAATTGCTACATGTTTTCTATACACTTCATAGCATTTTTATGCATTTTCCGGGACTAACCTACTGACAAGATGCCACAGTGTCAGTTCATGTTTTCTGTTGTTTTTGTATTTTAGAAAAGTTGTTCTGGAAATATTCTCAGAATTGGACGAAACAAAAGCCAAAGACCCTATTTTTCTGTCACATACACGGAGTCCGTAGGGGGCTCGAAGGGGGAAGGGAGGCGTCCACACCATATGGTGGCGACTCGGGAACGTCTAAAAGGATTTCCATCTCCAAGTCTAGCAGCGATGGCGCTCTGGCTAGGGCTCGCGAGGACGGCGCCGGTGCGCTGGTGACCGCGGCTTGAAGATGGGGTCGTCGGGCCGGGGCGCTGCGGCGGGTCCGCGACCGGAGGCTCGGTCCACGCCGGACTCAGTGCGCGGGCGGCGGTGGTCGGACATTGCCGACGAGGAGGAGGAGAGGGAGGCGGAGCGCCTGGAGGTGGAGCGCCTGGAGGTGGAGCTTCGTAGCTCGCCACCGGCTCTGCCAACCTTCGCCCAGTTCCTCGCGGCGGCGACCTTCTCTCCTCGGCGTGGGGCGACGGCTAGTCGGAACCCTCCGCGGCGACCGGCGAGGTGTGGCGTATTGGCACGTGCGGTGGCGGGGGCTGCCGCGCCGGCTAATGGAGGCACTCCCGAGAGGGAGGAGCGGGTCGTGGTCCCGGGGGTAGCCCCTGGAGCTGCGGCCCCTCAGTCGCCGGCGGCTAGCGCGGTGGCGGCGCGCCGCCGCCAGGGCCGAGCGCCTTTCATCGTCGTGCTCGGGTCAGGGGAGGAGTCGATCCAGTCGCTGCTTGGGCCGGGGCCGGTAACGGGCCGTAACCCTAGGCCTGCCACGGAGGCCCAGGTGGCCCGGCCCATTATGGGCTGGCGCAGCCAGGACCCCCGCGCAGCGGGTGGGCTGACTACGGCCCAGCTTGGAGGGCCCGTGTCGGCTTGGATGTGGATCCCGAAGGGGTGTCGGGACCTCCAATTAGGGTTAGCTGCGTCTCCAGACCAGATCGCTCGATTCGGACGCAGCGCGCGTAGGGTTCGTCCTATTCCGCCGCTGCCGCCGCTCGTGAGGTCTTACGCCGCCGTCGCCGCCTCGATGAAGCGCGCTCGGGAGGAGGGCGCCTCCCCGCACCGGGGAAGGTCCCCGGCCAACCGGTCCTCGCCGTCCCGCATCCCGCCGCCGCCGCTTTACCGCCCTCCCCCCCGCCGCTCTCCGGCCCGGTCTCCTGGCAGGCGCGCCGCCGCGGGCCACTATCCGCGCGCGGGCCGGGCGGTGTCCCCTCGCCGGACGGAGGGTCGCAGGGGGCCGGGGCGCCGGCCTGGGGCGTCTCCTGTGCGGCGGGGCTCGTCCCCGGATGCGCGGGCGCGCGAGGAGGCCTTGCGCAGAGACCTGCTGCGGTCGGAGGCTTCCCGTGGCGGTACTGGCCGGATGGTGGGGGCGGCCCGTGGTGGTTCGGAGGGAGGCCGGCTGACATGGCGGGAGGGAGACCGTGAGGGTGCCTGGCGTGCCGGTACCGCAGATCGCGGGCGTTCTCCTCCCCCCCGTGGTACCCGGCTTCCGGAGGTGGATGGCGCGGCGGTGGTCGCGACCAAGAAGAAGAAGAATAAAAAAAGAAGAAGAAGAATCCCGCGCGGGGGCCGGAGGGTGCGCCGGGATCCGGGGAATTGGTGGGGGCGTCTAGGGAGGTGGTGGCCGCAACTCCGTATCGGCGGGAGGCGTTGACTCTGCTGGGACACGGCATTGACGCCGGGTTTTACTACATTGATCTTGGTGGTATCACGCTATCGTCCCCAGAGTTCATGGCAGTGGTCACAGTTCTCCCGGACCCGGCCAGATCACCGTCCGTGGAGATCTCGGCGGCGTCTATCCGCGCGGCGTTCGTGGCGCTTGAGCCGGAGGCCCCGTGGGTGGTGACGGCGATGTCCCCCACGGAGTTTGCGGTGGAGTTCCCATCACTGGGCTTGCTCAAGGCCTTGTCCTGGGGCGAGTCGACTACGCTCCCCGGCTGCAACCTCAAGGTCGCCATCGAGCAGTCTTCCTTCGACCCGGCATCACTCTCCTCTCTCGCCTCTGTGTGGATCCTCATCCACGGGATACCGCCGGAGGCGAAGACTGTTCAGGTGGTGGACCAGATATCTCAGGCGGTGGGGCGACTTCTGGAGGTGGATGAGACCTCGCTTCCTGGGAGGGGCCCCGTGCGCATGCAGGTGATGGTTCCAGATGTGACCAAGCTGGAGGGGCCGCTGCCGCCGTTCTACTTTGATGGGGTGGAGAAACCCCTCAGCGTGGAGGTGGAGGCGGCTGGAGGTCAGATGGAGGTCTCCCCTGGGAGGTCTCGGCGGTCCCCGTCACCTCATCACCGCAGCTCTTCGGAGGACGAGGATGACTCCTCGGATGAGGATTCCGACACTGAGCACCAGGAGCAGGAGGCTCCCGCGGACACTGCCGTGCTTCCCCTTGCCGCTACACCTACGCCCGGAGGGGGGACAGCTGCTCCCGGTGTCGCTACACTACAGGTATCTTCGCCTGTGGTCTCTCTGTCAGCCCCGGCTTCTCAGTCCTTGAGTGCGCCGGCCAAGCTGGCTCTGGTGGACGTTTCTCGACAGGTGGGGCCGTTGGGTCTGGGGACCACACTCTCACAGTACGGGTCTAACCTCTGTGAGGGACCTGGCTCCCTGGACCTGGCGGGCCTCGTTGCCGATGCCCTCCGCGACCTGACGCCCCTCCCCTCTGGCTCGGATGAGGCGGAGGATTCTGGGGGTGTTAGCATGGAGGTGGCTGCGCCAGTCTCGCCGCGCTCTCCGGGGGTGGTCTGCTATACTCGCTCGCCTGGGACCCCTCCTACTCCACCTCAGGGGTCCCCAGCACGGGTGTCTGCCCCCCCCGGTGCCTGACTCTCGGGCCCTGGACACGGTCGTCCCCGCCACTCCCGTGCCTGGGGTTCTGACTCGTCGCAGCGCTCGCATTGCGAGGGCCAGGACGGGGTCGGAGGTGCTCGAGCCGTCGATGGTCGAGGTGGCAGCCCGCCGTCAGGCGGCTCGCTGTCTTGAGCCTGGTACGTCTCGCCCCGTCTCATCTTCTGCTCCTCCCTCCTCCCCTTCTACTTCTGGTTCTAGGTTCTCGGTCCTCGATTCGGTTCCTTTGGAACATCTGGAGAAGGTGGCCGCTGATTGTGGTGTGATCTTCCGGGGTGAGTGTGGTCCCAGGGTGGAGCAGATTGAGGCCATCAGGGCTAAGGAGATTTACGAGGGTTCCCTCGCGGCTGCTCGTGCCCTAGCGGAACGTGAGCGGCTGCAACCCTCGACGTCGGCTGGATCCGTTATTACGCCGGGGTCTGGCATTGACGACTCTCCTAGGCCCTCGGAGTCGGCTGCTCCTGTCGCTCCTCCCCTAGGCGGGAGGAAGCGTGGGAGGCCCCCTAAGGCGACGTCTAGACCCTCGACGAGTGGGAGGGTCCCCCCGGTCCCCCCTAAGGGACCACCCCTGACAATGTTTCCCAATGAGTGTCTCTACATTTATCTGGAACATGAGGGGGTTTGGGGCGGATGGTCGTCAACTTCAGCTGTCTGAGTATATGCGCCAAGAGAACGTGGATATTGTGGGAGTCCAAGAAACGATCCGGCAAGATTTTTCCATTGCCGAGCTGCAGAGGCTCAGTCGACACAAATTTGCCTGGCATTGGTTGTCGGCCTCGGGACATTCCGGGGGTATCCTCCTTGGTGCCAAGGAGGATACCTTTCTGGTGGATGACATGGACCGCGGGGAGTTCTTTGTGAGCATGTCACTCACCCATAGACGGTCTCCTCCGATGGGAGGTAATCATTGTCTATGGACCTGCGGATCATAGTAGGTCGTCGGAGTTCCTAGACGAAATAAAGGCAAAAGTGGAACGGTGTCCTATTCCGGTGGTAGTGGCTGGGGACTTTAACCTCATCCGCTCCGCGGATGATAAGAGCTCGGCTAATGTGGATCGCCCGAGGATGCGGATGTTCAAACGACTTCATTGCCGACCTCGCCCTACATGAGATCGACAGGGTGGGAGCGCGTTTTACCTGGACTAACAACCAGGTCGATCCGGAGTGCGCTGGATCGGGTCTTAGTTTCGGTTGAGTGGGAAGTGTCCTTCCCACTATGTTCCCTACGGACGCTTACTCGCGTAGGCTCCGATCACACTCCCCTCCTTCTCTCGTCTGGAGGGGGGGTGGCCCCGCGGCCGAATAGGTTCCACTTCGAAGACTTTTGGCTGGACCAGCCAGGCTTCGTTGATTCGGTGGGGCTGAAGTGGACAGAAGCGGCTGCCTCCCCGCCGCGCGTATTTAATGCGGTGGATGTCTGGCACCATTGTGCTAAGATGATCCGCCAGTTTATGCGTGGGTGGGGGGCGAACATTGGGGCCGACAGCCGGCGCCGTAAAGAGTCTATCCTCGTACAGCTCCAGGCGTTGGACTCGGCGTCGGACACCGTGGGGTTGTCCACGGATGAGTGGCTGCAGCGGTACTCACTGGAGGCTTCCCTCATGGCTATATAAGGATGAGGAGACCTTCTGGCGGCAACGGAGCCGACAGAAATGGCTGCTCTTGGGCGACGCCAACACAGCCTATTTCCACGCTATTGCTAATGGTAGACGCCGAAGATGCTCTATTCCGTGTCTCTGGGCGGATGGCCACCTCCTGGAGGAGGCGCAGGAGGTGTCCGCACATATTTACTCCTTCTATAAGGAACTTTTCTCGGCCGGACCCCGTTCCGGGGTGGCGTTAGCCCGAGATCTTTGGCGCACGGGCGCACTAGTTTCGGAGGCTGAGAACGCTGATCTCACTCTCCCTTTTCTACCGGAGGAGGTTAGGCGGGCGATTATGGACATGAAGGCCTCGTCGGCCCCGGGTCCTGATGGCCTCCCGGTCTCGTTTTTCCAGAGGTTCTGGGCTCCCCTCCAGGAGGTGATTATGCCGATGTTCCAAGAGTTCTACATTGGGACATTGGTGATGACACGTCTAAACTTTGGGGTGATCACTTTAATCCCCAAATTAGTTGGGGCGTCCGATATTCGCCAGTTCCGCCCGATCACGGTGATCAATGTCATTCAGCGCATATTCTCCAAGGTGTGCGCCATTCGGTTAGCTCCGGTGGTGCAACGGCTAACTCACCCCTTGCAGTTCGCCTTTACCAAGGGACGGTATATCCATGATGGGATCCTGGCGCTTCATGAAATTGTCCATGAGGTGAAGGTTCGACACCTTAAGGGTGTGTTCCTGAAGCTGGATTTCCAGAAGGCATATGATCGTCTGGACTGGACATTTTTGCGTCAGGTCCTCGAACGGCGGGGATTTGATAACCGGGTTATATGCTGGATTATGCAGATCGTGATGAGCGGGAACACGGCGATTAATGTCAACGGTGAGATAGGATCGTACTTTCGATCCTCCTGTGGGGTTAGACAGGGGGATCCTATATCCCCCATTTTGTTTAACTTGGCGGTAGATTCCATCGCGACCATCCTTGATCGGGCTAAGGACACGGGCCATATCACAGGTGTGGTAGGCCACCTTATCCCGGGAGGGGGGGTTACTCATCTACAATATGCGGATGACACGATGATTATGGTGGAGGGGTCTGAGTTGGACATCTGTAACCTCAAGTTTCTTCTCTTATGCTTCGAGGCTATGTCGGGCCTCAAAATCAACTTTGCTAAGAGTGAGGTGGTGGTTTTGGGGTTTCCGCCGGAAGAGCAACAGCGGATTGCGGATAATTTCAATTGTAAGTTGTCTGCGTTCCCGGTTGAGTATCTGGGGGTCCCGCTAGGGGACTCCAAGATTCTGCTACGGGACCTCGAGCCGGTGATTGAGAGGGTGAGGTTGAAGGCGGACCCCTGGAGAGGGAGGTTCACCTCGAAGGGGAGCAAGTCCGTCCTCATTGACTCGTCTTTATCAAGTCTGCCTATGTATATGATGGGCCTTTACCTCTTGCCGGAAGGGGCCCATCGTGCCTTTGATAAGGAGCTATCCCGATTATTTTGGTCGGCGGCCAATGGCCAACAGAAGTACCACATGGTTAAGTGGGCTCATGTTTGCGCCCCCAAAGATTTTGGGGGCATAGGGATTCTTGCATCTCGGAAGATGAACGCCGCCCTAATGCTTAGGTGGGTCTGGCGTATTCTACAGGATGATGGGGGGCTGTGGCTGCAACTCATCAAAGCAAAGTACCTGAGAGGATGCCCCCTGCTATCTTGTGAACGCCGGGAGGGATCCCAGTTCTGGCGGTCTATTCAATCCCTCAAGTGTGACATCCGGAAGGGCGCGTCCTTTGCAGTAGGGTATGGTCGCTCCACCCTGTTTTGGGTGGACGCGTGGCTCGGGGACCGACCCCTCCAGCTGGTCCATCCGTGTTTGTTTGCGATTTGCTCAGAGCCCATGCTCCTAGTTGCTGACGCAGCGCCGAATGGAATTTGGAACATCTCATTCCGAAGGACATTTGGAGCGGCAGAAGCGGCTGCATGGGCTGAGCTTAGGGCCTCACTGCCGGGTGCCTTGGGTGGAGGCCAGGATAGGGTGTCTTGGCGGTTAACACCGTCAGGGACCTTCTCGGTTAAGTCTGCCTACCGTAGTCTTTTCCACGGGCAGGGTCAGGGGTGGGTTTCCAAGATGTGGAAAGCACCTCTCCCCCTGAAGATTAGGATTTTTGTTTGGCAGTTGTTGCGCAACCGACTCCCCTCGGGGGTGGAGGTACGGAAGCGTCAGGGTCCCGGGGATGGGTTGTGTCCACTTTGTGGGGTTCCGGAGACGGAAACCCATATTTTGTTCACATGCACTGCGGCTCGGTTCCTTTGGAACTTCGTCTCTGAAGGTCTGGGGCCGGATTGGCGGGCATCAGACCTGGGCGAATTCCTGGAAATCCAGGCAAGGAAGACCGGGAGGGGGCGACGCCTCTTCTGGGTAGTCTTTGCCGGGATGACGTGGACCCTCTGGACGATTAGGAATAAGATGGTGATAGAAAGAGTTTTCCTTAGTCGGGCTACTGACTCTATTTTCAAATTTCTTGCATTTTTGCAGCAGTGGCACCCATTGTGTAGACAGCGGGACAGGGCTCAGCTGGATGAGTTCATGGACCGTTTGGTGGTGTCTGCGAGGCGGATCCCCACCCCTATCTCGAGCTGAGCTTTGTGCGCTGAGGGGGCCCTCGTCTCTTTAGCCCCTCTTCGCCCTATCTTCTTTCCTTGTTTGTTCTTTTCTTTTTCTATTAGCTGCAACTTTGGGCTTATTTGTGCTGTTGCCCCAGCAAACCTTTTTCTCTTCTCGTCCCCCCTTTCCTTGGTTGTATCGTCTGTATGAACTCGTTGTGGCGGTTGCTTTATTTATAAAGCGGGGCGTAAAGCCTTTTTCGG
>JAPCYS010003231.1:0-31852 GCA_028641055.1 Alopecurus myosuroides
ACGTGAGGATGACTTCCAGGACTGTCGGATAAGCCACCCGGTTTAAGGCCCAATACTAAGGCCGAGCATGAGAGGCCACCTCGTGGTTCTAGAAGATCCAGCCATGGCCCACCCGCAAGACTTGCGGATCAAGTTGGAAAGATTCCACCGACTAGAACTAGGGTTTGTAACCCCCCGAGTATGAGTTTGAGATCCAGCCACCTATATAAGGGCTGGGAGAACCATCCGAGGGGGGACATCCAATCTAGGTTTTACACCATAGAAGTCGCACCTACAGTAAGGGTATTACCTCCACGAGGGCCCCGAACCTGGGTAAAATCGTGCCCCTGTTAGCCGTCGATTCCACCAACGCCTACATCGTTTCTCTACTCGAAACCCTACCGGCTCACCCAATGGATTTGTTGATATGAGTCACCGCCAATTGGTGCCGTCTGTGGGAACGGTAGACGCTGGATCCACGGCCTCACCGGCCACATCTGCACCGAGCTTCAACTAGAGCCCCAAATCTTTGGCTCCTTCAGAGCCAATCTGCTTCGGGTCGTTCATCTACACGCCGCACTCGCCAGATTCTCGCCCGACGTTCAGCGGTCTCCAGGAGGGCTCAACATGAAGTTCGACAACCTCCCTTCCGCGCCAGCAAGGAGGGGATCCTGCGCTTCCCCGACTCAACTACGCTCGACGAATCTGACACTGAGTCCGTCTCGAGCACGGCGACCCAAGAATCACAGCTCAGCGACGCCGATCGCAACTCGGAGTCTAGCGACGGCTCCGTTCGTCGCAACAGGCTCGACTTCCACACTATCATGACTGAAGAACCCGTTGAACTCGGCGAGAACCACTGGCCCACATCAAAGACTCACGAGCCATATCTGGCCCACGTCTGCATGGCCGATCCATTCGAAGAACCCGCTGAAACGGAGACAAGCCTGGCGGCAAGGCAGCAGATCCGTGTCCTGCGAGCCGCCTGGAATAAGGCGAAAACGGCGGCACAGAAGAGCCCGCCACTAGCACTTGGGGCCACGCAGGAAGACCTGACGGCATATCACTACTTCTTGTCTCTAAAAAGGCAAGAGATGGAAAATACCCACAAAGAACTCGACGCGCACCAGCTCGCGGCTGATGCTTCGAGTGCGCGACGAGCAGCACTCTCCAAGACTCGCGACTCAATGGGATAACAACCCCAAAAGAAAGGAAAACACGCCTCTAAGACTGCTCGCATGAACCAAGAGGCCCTCAGCGAGATTTTCAGGACCATAGAGACCTCGTTCATGCACGTCGACGAGGAGGGCAACGTACACCCAACAACTCCTGCCGCCGCAGTCCTGGCCGCCGCTACCTATTTACAGGTAATCCAGCTGTCAGAAAACGACCCCCACGCAGCGCAACATTGCCAAGTCCAAAGGGGACTAGGTCTGGCCGGGGCGGCAATCGCTGCCCAAAATCACAAGAAAACGGCCACCACGGAAGCCGCGTCTGTAGAGGCCCCAAACCAATGGTCCAGAACCCCTCATATGCATCCATTCACGATCCTAGGAATTCAGTCGTGAACAACATACAATGATGGTACACATATAACGTTATCCATTACACAAAAAATAGAGTCTTACAACAATGGTCACATGACCAAGTCTTAAACAACTGCCACGCAGGGCAGGAAAATTTCACACATTCCGCGGAAGCTAGCAAAACATAACATAGGGAGACCGAGTCACGCCTTAACCTACAGGATGCTGACCGGGAGCCGCGCCTAATTCGCATAGTCGTCAACGAAGTACTCCTCCTCGAAATACTCCTCTTGTGGTTGCTCTTCAAAGTCTGGCCAAGTAAATAGCCAGGGGCGAAACCAATATGAGTACATTTGAATGTACTCTGCAAGACATCCTTTATATAACTTACAAATGCAAGTATGCTTATATGGTGGAATGGGTAGGCTATACATAGGGTTCACTACCCATGATGGATGGAAGATACATCATAGTTTAATTTGACATCTTTATATCTTTGTTAAAGAAATACTTCAAAAGATAATATTATAGTTTTCTTTCTCTTGTAGATATCGCATGTCCAAGAGATTCTATAAAACTTTGTTTAGAAAAGAAAGTTTTTTTCTTTGCAAAACTTCTTGTAGAACAACTCCCAACTTTTCATCATCAATACCTCACAGGTACATAGTTCACCTTTCCAGTACCTCATAGGTACAAGTCCTTTTTCATAAATATCCATTTTGAAAGCATTGACAAAATACTAGCTACATGGCCATTCAACTGCCCATATCCGAGGACGCGGCTATTCTGAATAGATTTACTCTGCAGAGGTGTACACAATCCACAAGATCCAATCATCTGCCATGATTCACTCATGGAACGTTCACAACATCACGCGAACGTCAGATAAATGATCTTAAATATCCACTATGGACAAGCTAGTATATGACTATCCCTTCAACTGGGTTTATTCTCCCCGGCACCATGTCAACATAGCCATGATAGGAGACCCAACTGTCGCATCCGGAGGGAAAATTAATCCCACACTTTGCATGTCCCGTATCTCCCTCCTGGTGACACTTCGGTTCAGAGAATCACATTCTCTGTAGCTTTTGGGATAGAACACACACTAACAAGAACAAGTTTCTAGATAGGCCTCTTGCTAATGTTGAGGTAGAGTGGCAGTATGTCTTGGTTGTCTAGCGAACACTAGGTTTTGTGTCTTTTGTAAACCATTTGAAAAACTTTCCTCTTTGCCTCCTCCGGTGAACACGGTCCCACCTTTCCACCGTGGAATTTTCAATAATTCATTTGTTTACAAAAGCACATTTTTAAAGTGTCCTCTTAGGGACTCAAGATTATTATTACTGGTGGTATTTATATACCATATGGTGGCTAAAGGCTTGGTAACACCAAGTTTGACTATTGGCAATGATGATAGATAAATATAATATTAATAGAAATAATAGACACAACAAAGATAGTTTTGGTAATCATCTTTTTGTAAAACTTCAGAAGTAGAACATGCATGATAGATAATGATAAGTGTAATAACATCAAGCTTTAGGATGGCTTGACTTGATATAGGTTTGAGTCTTGCTCTTGATAACAACAAGAATGATAATAATATCCCCCTTCACCAACCACTTCTTCTTCGTTTTCTGTCGTCGTAAAAAATAAAGTAAAGGACACACAATCAAAACCAACTAAGGCAAACAATAGTACTAGGTAATACATACATCAAGAAATTCACAAAATAATTCATTACTCAAGTTTGCAAAAACAACACTTCACATGCACACACAAAATAACAATATTATTACTAACACTACTAGGGTGAAGAAATGTTATTTCTCACCAAAATGCAATGGAATCAGTGGGTGTTCCACTAGCCTACCATATGATTTAGAAGTAAAAAAGCCTCTGGTCACACTTGTGGAAAAATAATATTCCACCAAACATATATTACAAACTACACATACTAGTGAAAAACTATACTATGAAATAATAAACAACCAATGCTATTTATGCTTTTCTATAAAATAAAGTGCAAGCTAGCAGAGGTGATAACATCCTATAATCAGTACCAAAATGGTACTGGAATCAACAAAACCACATCAAAAACCTAGGTAAGAAACATATCAATACTTTGCCCACATAACTATTCAAAATAAAAACTAGAAAACAATACTAGTCTATTCCTATTTCTATTTGTTTTCCAAACATGCAAAAACTTCCTAACATACGATTACTGCAATAAACCATCATTTTAACAGAGAGAAAAACATCTACACATGCTAGAAAACAAGATTTAAACATGCAAACATTTATTCAAAACTAAATACGCAAGACTTAATATTAATAGAAAAGTGCTGAATCTAGAAATGCATGCCATAAATAATCTGGAGCTCTAAAAATTACACCAAGATAGGATTACATATATCTAACCATACACAAACTCTTCCAGTTGGATTCACATCAAAAATCATTATTAAACACTCTCTAAAAATTCTAGAAAAGCCTACTGGACTTTTACCAAAATGGATGGCATTTTTCATAGGTAACTCTCCTTGATGCAAGGTCACGTGCTAATGATAGATCTACTCAAGGGATACTCAGAACAATTTGGTTTGACCAAAAAGGACACATATTCTTAATGTTATGCACACAAAAATCTAACAGATAGTCTCTGGCATTTTAAATACTACAGCAAAAATATTGCACCAAAACTAGATCTACAAAATGCATGTGGTTTAGAAAATGTCTAGCTACTGCCATGATGTTTTGTTGAATTTATTTCCAAATATTTATTTTTTCATAAGCCAAAAGTAAAACATCTAGTTTCTGTTAATTTTTCAAAGAAAAATAAAACACAACATGGGTTGGCTTTCGGATGCGCGCGGCCCAGCTAGGCTCAAAGTGGCCCAACTTCACTTGCGCGCTCCGTTGATCAAAAGATCGACGGCCCGCGGTCGTCTCCCTCCTCTCTCCCTAATTTTCCACGACGGAAACACGACGGCGACGGGTTGCTCGCGATTGCTCACCGTAGGGGCTTGCGGGGCGGTGGCTAGGTGTCGAGGACGTCGCGTGGGCTTGGTGCAGTGTAGGGGCATGGTCACGGGTGGTCATAGCAGCTCCAAACAACGTCGCGAAGTGGCTCGGCCGCGGCGGCTCCGACGACGGTGGCGTGCAATCTGCAAGCGAAAGGCCACAGGAGAGAGGGTCGGGGTGCATCCACGGAGTACGGCAAGATCAACATCAGTGAGGGACAGAGGTGGTAAGGCATGGGGCGGGCTCCACCTCTGCAGGCTGTCCGTGGTGGCCGGAGGCAAGAAATCCTTCCGCGACGCTCACTATGAGACCGCGGGGTTTTTGGATCGTGTCCGTGCGGTGGAAATGGGTGTGTGGGGTGTGGTGGCGAGAGGGTTGCATGCCTGTGGCGTTATAGCCACGGCGCCGTGGTCGGGGCAGCGTGTGTGCGCTCGGCCTTGCCGCGGTGAGCACGGGTGCGTGCTCCCGGATGATGGGACGAGGTGCATTGGATGGTGGCCTGTCTGGAGGGCCATGGCGTGCAACCGGCGTCGAGGAGAGGAGCGGTGGAGGCGCGGCGTGGTGACAGTGATCGCGCACTATGCGTGCTCGGGCTGTCCACCCCCGTTTTTCTCCTCTCCGTACCCTCTGTTCTCCTCTCTTTCACTCCCTCTCTGGTCCACCCTAGGTGAAACAAAAACATGCTAGCTAGAGTAGATACTAAGGGCTACGTGTTTGACAAAGTGGCACTTCCCAATTTGCACAAAATCAAACAATACCAACCACTCAAAACTCTGTCAAAAACATATTCAGAAAAATTCAGTTTCAGTGACTTAGCAGTTTTTGCTAAGTGTTGGAAACAGTCAAAACATCAAAAAGTTCAGTTTGTTTACATGGCTCAAATGAATTTCAATTTTTGTTTTCAAAGCATGAGATTGTTAAAGATGCTCTGTACTTTCATAAAAATCTTTTGAAAATAAAATTGGGGTTGTGGAAGGCTTTGAAAACAAAGAGGAAAAAGGGCTACTTTCTGTTTTCTCTGTTTTCCAAAAAAGGCCCTTTTCTGTCTTATTTTTCTTCCACAAAAACAAGCATGCATTTGATTGTTTTCTTATTCCAAAATCCAAACCAAGCTTATAGATTTGTAGTCCATATATCATATAACACTTTCGTGCCGAGAAAACATAAAATGTGGTTCTCTAACATATTGAAAACAAGTGCTAAATATTGCTACTTGGCTAGTTTTTCAGAAACAATTCTAAATAGAAACTTCAAAGGAAATCATCCAAAATTTATTTTGCCATTTTGTTTTCTTTATTCAAAAAGTGCCAAATAACATTGTTAGGTTGAAAGCAACATTGATACAACACTTGGGACAAAAATTATTGAAAACATCATATGGAAAACATCACAGAAACACATGTAAACATCAGATGAAAATGATATTTGGTTTAAGAGAAATTGTTGCTTGTATTGCATAGATACTCATGGTCTCATACATAATTTTGGGTTACATCAATGAATTACAAAAAGTTTTTGTTGGCCCACAAATTTGGCTTCCTTTGCTACCTTACAAGTGGTCCAAAAACTGGGGTGTGACAAATCTCCCCCCCTTAAAATAATCTCGCCCCGAGATTCACGGGTCTAGTCCTCAATGAAACCAGGGAACTCCTTCCTGATGTAATCCTCACGCTCCCAGGTAGCTTCCTCCTCTAAGTGATTTGTCCACTGAATCTTAAGGAACTTGAAAGCATTTCTCCTGGTAGCGCGAACATTTTCCTCAAGTACACGCAGGGGTCTATCACGATAGGTCAGGTCATCATTTAGGTCAATGGTCTTGAAGTCCACGTCTTGGTAAGTGAGGTCTTTATCAGGTACGTGAAGACACTTTCGGAGCTAAGACACATGAAAAACATTGTGAAAGGATGACAATTCCTCTGGCAGTTCTAGATGATAAGATACCTCTCCACGACGGGCTAGGATCTTAAATGGGCCAATGTATCGGGGTGCAAGCTTCCCTTTGACATGAAAACGCTACATCCCTTTGAGCGTTGTAACACGAAGGTACACAAAGTCTCCAATACTGAAAGAGACGTCGCGATGCTTAGTGTCCGCATAACTCTTCTGGCGTGATTGTGTGGCTTTGAGTCGTCACAGATCAGTTGAACTTGTTCTTCTGCAGCATGTAGAGTGTCTACTCCAAAGACTTGACTGTCACCTGCCTCGGTCCAGTTCAGTGGGGAAGGGTACTTACGTCCATACATGGCTTCAAAAGGTGCCATCTGTAAGCTTGACTGATAACTGTTGTTGTAGGAAAATTCTGCAAACGGCAGGCAATCTTCCCACTTAACTCCATAGGACAAAACACAGGCACGGAGCATGTCCTCCAATATCTGGTTCACACGCTCCGTCTGTCCATCAGTCTGCGGATGATAGGCAGGTGTAAAGTCTAGCTTGGTTCCTAGTGCTTCGTGTAACTTTTTCCAAAATCTAGATGTGATCTGAGATCCTCGATCTGACACAATCTTGTTGGGAACTCCGTGCAGGCTAACTATCCGAGAAATGTAGAGATCGGCAAACTGGATTCCACGATATGTGGTCTTGATAGGTATAAAGTGTGCAACTTTTGTGAGCCTATCAACAACTACCCATATTGAATCATTTCCTCGGCTGGACCTAGGGAGTCCAGTAATAAAGTTCATCCCGACTTCGTCCCATTTCCAAACAGGTACTTTCAGCGGCTGCAACAACCTAGTGGGACGCTGGTGTGCAGCTTTCACTTGCTGACAAATATGGCACTTGGCTATAAACGAGGCAATATCTTGTTTCATTCCATGCCACCAAAACTTCTCCTTCAAATCTTGATACATCTTGGTTCCTCCGGGGTGAATACAATACCGTGTATCATGAGCCTTAGTCATGAAGGTCTGCTTTAACTCAGATTCAATAGGAACACAAATGCGGCCTTCATACCATAGGACTCCATCGGAATCAATGGTAAAACCGACAACTTTCTCCTTTTTCATACGGATCTTAATTCCCTCTATACTCTTCTGGCCCTTCTGAGCTTCGTTGATTTGATCAACTAGAGTTGGTTTCACTTCCATGGCATCCAACATACCATAGCGAACCACTTCAATACCAAGCTGGTCAAGTTCTTTCTACAACTCAGGTTGTCTGATCTAAATCATAGCATTCAGAGAGACCGACTCTCGACTAAGAGCACCAGCAACAACATTTGCTTTTCCAGGGTGATAATGGATACTAAGATCATAGTCTTTGATGAGTTCAATCCAACGGCGCTGTCTCATATTGAGTTCACGCTGAGTAAAGATGTACTTCAAGCTCTTATGATCAGTGTATATTTCACATCTTTTCCCAATAAGAAAATGTCGCCATGCTTTGAGAGCATAAACAACTGCGAAAAGTTCTAAGTCATGCATGGGGTAGTTCAGCTCATGTGGTCTCAACTGGCGTGAGATAAAAGATACGGCCTTCCCTTCTTGCATGAGAACACTTCCAAGACTAAGCTTAGAAGCATCACAATAAACATCGAAACTCTTAGTGACACCCAGCATAATGAGTACCGAGGCTGACTTATGGTGTAGATCTTGCACTCGTTGGGATACCCCAAGAGGAGGGTGTGATGAGCACAGCGGCAGGAGTTTTCCCCTTAGTTAAGAACCAAGGTTATTTGATGCCACTGACGGTGGTGCTGGCGCTTCACCGGTGTCAGAAACAACGTGGAACCTGCACACAACTCAACCAAAATACTTTGCCCCAACGGTACAGTGAGGTTGTCAATCTCACCGGTCTTGCTAAAAACAAAGATTAGACGTATAGTGTGGAAAAACAGTGTATGCTTGCAGAAAGTAAAGAAAGCAGGAAATTTTTGTGGTTTGTTTAACAGTGTGGAAAATGGACCGGTGTTCATAGTTTCACTAGTGGTGTCTCTCCATAAAAGATAGCATGATGGGCGAACAAATTACAGCTGGGCAATTGACAAATAGAGGTTGCATCATAGTGCACAATATGACATAAATATTTCTATGCTATTTAGTGTGGGCATTACAACAAGATACATAGACCGACATCCATCTTCATCTATGATTAATAATCCACCCTCAGGTTATCATCTGAACCCCCTTAGGTATTAAGTTGAAAGAAACAGATAATTGCATTAAACAAAGTGTGTAATGTAAGCAATGATTATGCACGCGGGCACTCTCACCGTTGTTTTCTCCCTAATGGCAACAACACATCCTCCCCCTTCACGTTTCTGTCACTCAAGCAAGGCAACAAGGAGGCATGAACCCACTATCGAGCATAAATACTCCCTCTTGGAGTCACTAGCAACTACTTGGCCAGAAAAACCAATAGCAACGGAGAACATGCAAGATCACAAATAACATATGCAAATAAATACTATAATCAACTTGGCATAAGGTCAATATTCATCGGATCCCAGCAAACACAGCACAGAGAATTACATAAGATCAATCTCGATCATGATAGGCAGCTCACGAGATCTAAACATGGAGGCATATGAGGAGAAGACAACCATCTAGCTATAGCTACGAACCCATAGTCCAAGGATGAACTACTCACGCATCACTCCGGAGGCAGGCATGGTGATGTAGAAGCCTCCGGTGATGATCTCCTCTCCGTCAGGGTGCCGGAAACAGCTTCAGAACCCCCCTGATCTAGGGTTGGCGGTGACGGTGGTTGCGGAACTTCTTCGGGGATTTTGATCAGGTGCCTAGGGTTTTCCATCCGGGGGCTTAAATAGGCAAAAGGGCAAAGGCGGTGGAGGCCGGGGGGGGCACACCCATAGCTGGCGCGGCCAGGGGGCCGCGCCACCCTATGGTCTGGCCCCCTGCTGCCCCTCTTCGAATCCTCTTCGGTCTTCTGGATACTTCCGGGGAAAATAGGATTTCTGGGCTTCGAATTTTCCAATTCCGAGAATATTTCCAGAACAACTTTTCTGAAACTAAAAAACAGCAGAAAATAGGGAACTGGCTCTGTGGCATCTTGTCAATAGGTTAGTCCGGAAAATCGATAAAATGACATAAAGAAGGGGTAAAACATGTAGCAATTGACATAATATGATCATGGAGCATTAGAAATTAGGGATACGTTTAAGACGTATCACTGACACCAGTCGATTCTTCAACTCTTGAAAACTCTCGGCACATTGTCCGTCCATACGAACGTACTATCCTTCTTGAGCAACTGAGTGAGTGGTCTGGCGATGCTCGAGAATCCTTGAAAAAACTTGCGGTAATATCCTGCTAATCCTAGAAATGATGTGACTTCAGTCTGATTGGTCGGAGCATTACGCGTCCCCACATACTGATAAAACTTTAAACACAGGCATGATAAATAAAAATTTAATAATAAAGCATAGCAATTACTTTTCATCATGAAGAGTAACTGAAATAAAGGATCATGAAGAATAATGCAAAGAAAGGTAAACGTTTGTTTCAGGTATAGAGAAAGCATGGCAAAGTGATATTTCGATAGTCCTTAAGAGTGGGGCAAAACATAAATGCGACGACACCTTCAAAGTTCATGAGGAAGACTTGAACAAACAATTTAAGAACAAATAACAACACATCATGAAGTAATTATTGATGCTTATGGGACAAATGCACATAGAACTCAGAATGGAAAAAATGCTCTCTCAACTGTGCATAAAGTTAGAATATGGAGACTCAACATAAAAGTAAAAGAAAAGACCTTCGCAGAGGGAAGCAGGGATCACTCATGTGCTAGAGCTTTTATTTCATTAAAGTGAGGTATTAAAAGTTTGACATTTGTGGAGGAATGTCTATATTTTGGGAGATGTATGCTAATGTCAACGAATGGTAAACAGAAAATACAGTATGTCACAAGTCAACGGGATTCACAAGAGAGGCTCCCATGGTGAAGGAGGCAACTGGTGTAGAAGGTCATCCCTCTTTCTCTTTTGTTTACACAATTATGCTTTGACTGATAAATTAGGGGCAAAAATAGTGAAGAGAATTTGTTTGTATTAATTTGGGGCTGGGCACCCCGCTGCCAGCTCTTCTATCATTTGGATAAGCGGATGAAGCCACTAGTCCAGGGTGTGAAATCCAATCAACAAGTGAGATAAAGATTCTCTATTTACGTCCTCATGAGCAAAAACAGGAACATAAAGCAGGAGTAATTTTGAAGGTTTTAAAGGTAACACATGAGCAATTTACTTTGGAATGGAAGTTAAATACCACATGTAGGTAGGTATGGTGGACACAGTGGGAAAAACTTTGGTTTAAGGGAGTTTGTATGCACGAGTAGAGCTCATACTCAGTACAGGTGGTGGCTAGCAAGACTGAGAGCGACAAATCAAGAGAGCATAAGAGCCATAATCATGCATAGCGACATAAGCATCATTAATTAAAACATAAGCAGGATCACAAGTTCAAAAACTAAGTGGTCATGGAGGCTATTCATGACTGGTTTTGTAGTCATAAACATGGTGTGAGCATGCGCCAAGTCAACCAAATAAAACATTCGAAAGAGAATACCATATATTGATGCTTTACTATGACAAGAACAACTCATGAATCTTTCAATACATATTAAACACTCTCAGATATTTGAGGATAATCATGCTACTCAATAACCACAAGGCTTTAAAACTAAAATAACATTTATCATGGCATGAAAAAGTTCTAGCCACAGTCTATACAAGCTTTTACTAGCACTGTTATAAATTCTACTTCAAGCAGTAGTTTTTTTTGTTTCTCCCAGCAAGCACCATACAAAACATGCTTTGACAAAAAATACTCTTTATGATACAGTAAGAAAACATGAGAGTACTCAAATAATACTACTAAAACTAACAACTCTAATAAGAGATGCATGCAAAACATGAGCTGAATAAATGCAGCGGCCAAACAGAGACTAAGAATACAACTTATTCTCATGAAAAAGCGGAGCGTGTCACTCTCCAATAAAAGAATGATGGGGTCCAACCAATCTTATTATGAAAGTAAAAACAAACTGAAAGCAAAAGCAAAAGCAAACTGAAAACAAAAATAAAAGACGCTCCAAGTAAAGCACATAAGATGCGACCGAATAAAAATATAGTTTCACTAGAAGTGACCTGATAATTTGTTGATGAAGAAGGGGATGCCTTGGGAATCCCCAAGCTTAGACGCTTGAGTCTTCTTAGAATTTGCTTGGATGTAACACTGGGGCATACCCAAGATTAGGCTTTTCACTCTTCTTAATCACATCATATCATCCTCTTCTCTTGACCCTTGAAAACTTCCTTCACATCAAAATTCTCACAATCTTCATTAGCAACGTTAGTGCAATTGAAATAATAAATTCACATGGTTCAGTTTCAACACAAGTATAACACTCAAAAATACATTAGCGACTGTCACAACTTATTTCAAAACTCTTTTTCTCAAAAGAACACCAAAACAAAGAGATTAAGATGCAAATGCGATAAATGGCAGAAATCTGTCAAAACAGAACAACAGGTAAAGATCGATGTTTTCAATAATCTTATGTTGCTCAAATCAAAAAGTGGTATTATAAGAAAAGTTGCGTATATAACTTAGGATTAATCACAAAAAAGCTCAGGTCATTTTGAATTTTTTGTGATGTTTAACGGAATTAACAGTGGACATCAGAAATCTCTTTCCTGCGCAGAAATCCGAAATATAGGGTCAACTTTCCGCTAGAGGCTTTACTTGGCTCAACAAAAACTCAAAAGAAAAGATACAGCGGGGTTTCTAAAGAAATAGACAAGACCCAGGTGCAAAGCACACGAAATAAAACAAAGGAAAACTGAATGAAAATAGAGAAATAAAACGGGTTATCTCCCGGTAGCGCTTTTCTTTAACGCCTTTCATCTAGGCATAGAAAATAAACTCAAGTGTTTTCAAGTAAAGAAGCATCAACATCATTACGGGGCTTACGTTTACCTTTCTTACTCTTATTATTTTTAGGGAACTTATGGTCCACGCATGATTTGGGAGTGAAAGTCATGTTACCTTTTCCCATATCAATAGTTGCTCCTAAGAGCTTCAGCAGAGATCTTCCAAGGGTAATTTGTCCTCCTTCTGCACATTCAATAACAAGATAATCAGTGGAGAATGTTTTTCCTAGGAGTTTCTAAACACTCCCTAAGCTATCCCAATGGGAAATATAGTGGTGTTATTAATGAGAGGAATTTCTCCTCCTCCATCAGTTAGCCCCCAAAGGTTCAAAGATTCATAAATTTCCTTAGGCATAAGACAAGATTCAGACATGATATCACAACGAGCATGAAAATTTTCACCATTTATAACAACTTTAACCAAAGGGATCATATTTTTTGACTCAAAATTTATTGGGACATGATCAAGATGTTCACGAATTTGGCTATATCCCTCTTTTAAGATAGAAATATGTGATTCAAGAGTATTTAATCTAGCATAAATTTCTGCAAAGGCTTTATCAGAAATACTGGGTAAGCTGTAGGTTGCAATTAATTTTCTTATAGCATTGAAAGCTTGATCTTTATCACAATTAAGGAAATCACCTCCTACCACAGTATCCAAAGCATATCTATAACAGAGAACACGACCAAAATAAAAGCTACGAAGAAACAAATTTAGAGTCACTTTAGGTTCAACTTTTCAATAGGAATCAAAAACTCTAGACCAAGCTTATTTGAAGTTCTCATCATTCCCTTGTTTGAAATTAAAGATTGTTTCTTCTGGTGACATAATGACAGGAACAAAACTAGACATAAAAGCAAGAAAATAAATAATAGCTATGAATTAAACTAATTTTTGTGTGTTTTTGATAAAGAGAAATAAAAACAAGACAAAAATAAAAACAAGACAATACACAAAATAAAGAGATTGAGAGTGAGATACTCCCCTTGCCAGAAGACTTCCTTCTCCCCGGCAACGGAGCCAAAAAAGTCCTTGATGGTGCAGATCTTGCACTTGTTGGGATACCCCAAGAGGAGGGTGTGATGAGCACAGCGGTAGGAGCTTTCCCCTTAGTTAAGAACCTAGGGTATCAATCTAGTAGGAGAAGGAGGACCTTCGGAAGGTTGATGCCACTAACGGTGGTGCTGGCGCTTCACCGGTGTCAGCAACAACGTGGAACCTGCACACAACTCAACCAAAATACTTTGCCCCAACGGTTAAGTGAGGTTGTCAATCTCACCGGTCTTGCTGAAAACAAAGATTAGATGTATAGTGTGGAAAAATAGTGTATGCTTGCAGAAAGTAAAGAAAGCAGGAAATTATTGTGGTTTGTTTAACAGTGTGGAAAATGGATCGGGGTTCATAGTTTCACTAGTGGTGTCTCTCAATAAAAGTTAGCATGTTGGGTGAACAAATTACAGTTGGGCAATTGACAAATAGAGGTTGCACCGTAGTGCACAATATGACATGAAGATTACTATGCTATTTAGTGCAGGCATTACAACAAGATACATAGACCGACATCCATCTGCATCTATGACTAATAATCCACCCTCAGGTTATCATCTGAACCCCCTTAGGTATTAAGTTGCAAGCAACAGATAATTGCATTAAACAAAGTGTGTAATGTAAGAAATGATTATGCACGCGGGCACTCTCACCGCTGTTTTCTCCCTAATGGCAACAACACATCCTCCCCCCTTCACGTTTCTGTCACTCGAGCAAGGAAACAAGGATGCATGAACCCACTATCGAGCATACATACTCCCTCTTGGAGTCACTAGCAACTACTTGGCCAGAATAACCACTAGCAACGGAGAGCATGCAAGATCACAAATAACATATGCAAATAAAGACTATAATCAACTTGGCATAA
The DNA here is from genome assembly GCA_028641055.1 of Alopecurus myosuroides. Taxonomy (NCBI): domain Eukaryota; kingdom Viridiplantae; phylum Streptophyta; class Magnoliopsida; order Poales; family Poaceae; genus Alopecurus; species Alopecurus myosuroides. The sequence continues at coordinate 14,349 of JAPCYS010003231.1, forward strand.
GTTCAATATTCATCCGATCCCAGAAAACACAGCACGGAGAATTACATAAGATCAATCTCGATCATGGTAGGCAGCTCACGAGATCTAAACATGGAGGCATATGAGGAGAAGACAACCATCTAGATACAACTACGAATCCGTAGTCCAAGGATGAACTACTCACACATCACTCCAGAGGCATGCATGTTGATGTAGAAGCCTCCGGTGATGATCTCCTCTCCGGGAGGGTGCCGGAAACAGCTTCAGAACCCCCCCTGATCTAGGGTTGACGGTGACGGCGGCTGCGGAACTTTTTCGGGGATTTTGATCAGGTGCCTAGGGTTTTCCATCCCGGGGGCTTAAATATGCGAAAGGGCAAGGTGGTGGAGGCTGGGGGGCCCACACCCATAGCTGGCGTGGCCAGGGGGCCGCGCCACCCTATGGTGTGGCCCCCTGCTGCCCCTCTTCGACTCCTCTTCGGTCTTCTGGATGCTTCCGGGGAAAATAGGACTTCCGGGCTTCGAATTTTCCAATTCCGAGAATATTTCCAGAACAACTTTTCTGAAACTAAAAAACAGCAGAAAACAGGGGACTGGCTCTGTGGTATCTTGTCAATAGGTTAGTCCGGAAAATCAATAAAAAATGACATGAATAAGGGAGAAAACATGTAGCGATTGACATAATATGATCATGGAGCATCATAAATTAGGGATACATTTAAGACGTATCACTGACACCACTCGATTCTTCAACGTACTATCCTTCTTGAGCAACCGAGTGAGTGGTCTGGCGATGCTCGAGAATCCTTGAACAAACTTGCGGTAATATCATGCTAATCCCAGAAATGATCTGACTTCAGTCTGATTGGTCGGAGCATTACGCGTCGCCACATACTGAACTAGAGCAGGATCAACGGTAATTCCTCCTCCAGATACTACATGTCCAAGAAATCCGACTTCCTTCAACCAGAATTGACACTTACTGAATTTAGCATACACTTAATGCTGACGAAGTGTTCCAAGAACAGTTCTCAGATGTTATTCATGTTGTTCCTCATTCTTGGAGTAAATAAGAATGTCGTAAATAAACACCACGACTAACTTGTCCAAACAATTTATGAACACCTTGTTCATAAGATTCATGAAATAGGCAGGGGCATTGGTCAGACCAAAAGAAATCACGGTGTACTCATACAATCCGTAACGTGTGGTGAATGCGGTCTTGGGAATATTGCTCTCACGAACCTTCAACTGATGATAACCAGTACGAAGATCGATCTTTGAGAAAATTCTTGCCCCATTTAGCTGGTCAAACAGGTCTTCAATTTTGGGCAACGGGTATTTGTTCTTGATGGTTACATCATTCAACTTACGGTAATCCACACATAAACGTGCAGAACCGTCCCATTTGTCCACAAAAATGACAGGCGATCCCCATGGTGATGCACTAGGGCGAATCAAACCTTTCCTTAACATGTCATCCAACTGTTTCTTCAACTCATCTAGCTCCTTCGGATTCATCCGGTAAGGCTTCTGTTCTATTGGTCCGGTTCCAGGTACTAACTCAACGATAAACTCGATATCCCTATCTGGGGGCATACCGTGTAATTCTTCAGGAAACACATCCGAGTAATCACATACTATCGGAACTTCCTCAAGGGTGGGTTTGGCTATACGAGTGTGGCAGTGGGTCTCTGATGTAGACTTGGTTGCAGTGTAAGCAACGTTTTCTCCATCACTAGTGGTCATTGATATGGACTTCTTGGTGCAATCAATAACACCCTTATACTTGGCCATCCAATTCATACCCGGTACTACTTCTATCCCTTGGGATCCCTGTACTATCAGGTCGGCATGAAAAGTTTTCCCTTGTATTTCCACGGGTTAATGGTTACGAGTTGAAAAAGGTTCTGATGGACGGTGGAAGTAGCATCAATAACTTATATTGGGAAACCTTCCTGCGCATGGGGCTCAAGGAGTCTCAGTTGCAGAAAAGTTCTACAGTTTTTCATGGGATCGTGCCGGGTCATTCAGCATGCCCAGAAGGAAAAATCACTCTAGAGGTTGCTTTTGGAGAATCAAAGGACAATTTCCGAGTGGAGTGGCTCACGTTCGAGGTGGTAAAACTGCGCAGTCCTTATCACGCGCTGTTCGGAAGGCCGGGTTACGCCAAGTTCATGGCCAGGCCGTGTTATGTGTACCTACAGCTAAAGATCCCGGGTCCCAAGCGAACCATTACTATACACGGCAACCGGGTTATAGCAGCCGAGTGTGATGAGGGAGACGCGGCAATGGCAGAACAAGCGTGCAGAAAGGAAGAGCTCAATTATTATCGGTCCCAGGTAGACCGGATGATAGAACAACGTTGAAAAGACCGAATACGGAAGATGAGAGAGCAAAATTCAAAGCAGCACATGACACAAAGATGGTGGCTTTCGTCGAGGGCGATCCCTCCAAGCAATTTGCTATAGGATCTAACCTGGATAGTAAGCAGGAAGAAGCACTTATCGAGTTTATTCGTGGTAATCAGGACGTTTTCGCTTGGACGCCCAGTGATATGCCGGGTATCCCAACCGAGTTAGCTGAGCACAGTTTGCATGTTGATCCCAAGTCCCGGCCTGTGAAGCAGGGCCTGAGAAAAATGAACGAGGAAAGAAGAAAGGCTATAGGAGCGGAGATAGCCCGGCTCCTTGCAGCCGGCTTTATCATGGAGTTTTTTCACCCGGATTGGTTGGAAAATCCGGTTCTGGTGATGAAGAAAAACAACGAGTGTAGGATGTGCATAGATTACACGAGTCTCAACAAACATTGCCCAAAGGATCCGTTTGCCCTTCCAAGGATAGATCAGATTATAGACGCAGTGGCTGGAAGTGACCTATTGTGTTTCCTGGATGCTTATTCTCGGGTATCACCAGATCAAGCTCAAGAAGGAGGAGTGGGAGAAAACATCGTTCATAACCCCGTTTGGAGCTTTCTGTTACAAAACCATGACCTTTGGGCTAAAGAACGCTGGCGCAACATACCAAAGGTGCATTCAAAAGTGTTTCGAGGATCAGATTGGACGCAACATTCACGCTTATGTTGATGATGTGGTGATTAAAACCAGGAAGGCGGAAACATTCATTGAGGACCTAATGGAAACGTTCGGGAATTTGAGAATGTATCAGATGAAGCTTAACCCCACAAAGTGTGTGTTTGGAGTGCCAGCAGGAAAGTTACTCGGTTTCATTGTTTCCGAGAGAGGAATTGAGGCAAACCCGGATAAGATCAAAGCTATTCAGAATCTGAAAAAGCCGGAAGGCCTGAAGCATGTTCAAAAGCTTACAGGATGCGTAGCAGCATTAAGCCGGTTTATATCCAGGCTTGGAGAGAAGGCAATACCTTTATACCGGCTCTTGAGGAAAACCGACAAATTTTGTTTGGGACCAAGAGGCGGACGAGGCGTTTGAAGCCCTGTAAAAACAATTATCTGAGGCACCGATTCTGGCGGCACCGGGTCCTAAAGAGCCCATGTTGTTATACGTTGCGGCCGGGCCCCGGGCAGTTAGTGCCGTGGTTGTTGTCGAGCGCAAAGAGGATGGAAAAGATCACCCGGTACAAAGGCCGATTTATTATGTGAGTGAAGTACTATCGGAAGCAAAGCAGCGTTACCCACATTGGCAAAAACTAGTTTTCGGGGTCTTTATGGCCAGCCGGAAATTGAAACCATATTTTTAGGAACACCCCATAACAGTGGTTAGCTCTATACCAATGGCAGATATTATCAGAAATTCAGACGCGACAGGTAGAATAGCCAAGTGGGCCATCGAGATGGGAGACTATCACATTAACTACGAGCCCAGGTCTGCAATCAAATCTCAAGCTTTAGCTGATTTTATCAATGATTGGACTCACACAAGCATGCCCACAATGATGCCAAGTTCCGAGTCTTGGGTAATGCACTTTGACGGTTCTAAGCAGTATGAGGGGTCAGGAGCTGGGGTGGTGCTCACATCACCCAAAGGCGACAAATTGAGCTACGTATTGCAGATTCACTTTGATTGCTCCAACAATGTGGCCGAGTATGAGGCATTGTTACATGGATTGAGAATAGCAAAGGAGATGAACATTAGGCGAATACGGTGCTACGGAGACTCGGATCTTGTGGTACAGCAGGTCTCAGGAATGTTGGATAGAAAAGATGCAACAATGGCAGCATATCGCAGAGAGGTGGACAGGGTTGCCGGTTGTTTTTCCGCGTATGAGGTGGAGCACATTGACAGGCGAAAGAACGAGGCAGCAGATGCGCTCGCAAGACTCGGCTCGCGCAGAGATCCGGTTCCACCCAACATTTTCCTGGACGAGTTATGGCGGCCATCTGTTAAAACCGAGTCCGAGGAAGAGGTGGCTAACAAGGACCCGGATTTGGAGCTCGTGGCCACAGTACGCGCTGTTCCCGAGTGGACGGAGCCGTTTTTGGCCTACCTATCACGAGGCGTGTTACCACCACAGGAAGTTTTAGCAAGGCAAATTCTGAGACGAGCAAAAGGCTATTCTATTATCAATGGAGAGTTGTATAAAAGAAGTGCATCAGGAGTCTTTTTGCGCTGTGTAGCACCATAAGAAGGCCGGCAGATTTTGAAGGAGATCCATGAAGGTGATTGTGGGCATCATGCCTCCACAAGATCCCTTGTGGCCAAAGCACATCGACACAGTTTCTTTTGGCTCACAGCCTTAGCAGACGCGGAGCGCTTGGTGGCAAGGTGTGATGGATGTCAAAGGTACGCTCGCCAAACCCATGTGCCGGCTATGGAGTTGCAAACAATCCCGCTGACCTGGCCGTTTTCTGTTTGGGGTATGGATATGGTGGGCCCCTTCCACATGTCACCGTGCAAAAAGACTCATCTTTTGGTAGCTATTGATAAGTTTACCAAGTGGGTTGAAGTTATGCCAGGTACCAATTGCGAAGCAATCACAGCAGTCAAGTTCCTGAAAAGGATCATCTACCGGTTTGGATACCCTCACAGCATAATAACAGACAATGGAACCAACATGTCCTTAGGTGAGATGGAGAAATTTTGCGGGAACAATGGTATCCGGCTTGACATAGCCTCGGTAGCCCATCCACAAGATAATGGACAGGTGGAAAGGGCAAATCAGGAGTTACTTCGTGGGTTAAAACCACGGTTGCGAGTCCCGTGCATCAGAGCTGCTGGAGCATGGGTTGAAGAGCTACCATCAGTAGTTTGGGGAATTAACACCACACCTAACAGATCTACTCAGATGACCCCATTTTTCATGGTTTATGGTGCAGAGGCAGTGTTGCCGAGTGATATTATTCATGACTCGCCCCGAGTATCGGCTTATGTCGAGGTGGAGAATGAGAAGACCCGGCAGGATGCCGTGGATATGCTAAAAGAACACAGAGAACAAGCCCTGGAGAGATCAGCCATATATCAGCAGGATCTGAGGAGATACCACAGTCGGCGAGTCAAAACCCGGGTCTTCCAGGAAGGGGACCTGGTATTGCGCTTGGTACAATCAAAGGAGGGAAAGCACAAGTTATCCCCACCATGGGAAGGACCGTTCATCATAAGCCGGAATCTGCATAACGGATCATATTACTTGATAGATGCAAGGGAAGAGTCGGATACTGTCAATAACACCGCTCATACCACTTCATCTATGCAAGAGAGGGAAAGACCATGGAACGTGGCTCAGCTACGTCCCTACTATACTTAGCATAGGCTAGGTTTACAAAGTTGAATTACACGATGTAACAGGCAGCAGGTTTCATACGCACTCTTTTCCTATCCAGGGTACCTAAGGGGACTGGAGGGTTTTTAATGAGGCGGCCTGCTGACCTAATTTTTCTCATATCAATAAAGAGATGGTTAAACTATGATATTGCTATTTTCTTATTTATTTCTGTTAAGTTTTGATCTTTCTGTTTTTACTCTACGTTTCCTATTTTATCAGGTAAGTATTATTTATTTGTTTTATAATACACCAGTTCTATATTTTTCCTAAGATTGCATATATAGGTCTTGGGGGCTGATTGCTTGAATAGCACTGTTGCAAACTCAAAGACCCGGCCACGATGCCATTAAGTTATAAGGACCGATTACTTGTAATAAGTACGGTTACAATCTTATAACCGGACAATAGAGCCAAACTTTATTGATTTCTCTTGTTTAAGCTTGATGTGACTCGCAAAAATGTGGCATGCTTTGCTAACGTGTAATCACAATCAGTCATGATGCCCAATGGGACTTGCCTGACCCTGTCTTTATAAAGTTATAGCAGCATTGAATATCCACGCGAAAGCCGGCTTACAACAAAGAGGATCAAAAGGGTCATCCAAACCACAGGTTATGCAGAGTACAAGGTTAACAGCCGGAAAATCACAAAATATTAAGCTTAACCTCAAACCCACGTGAGTAACTCTATGTTTTGAGACTTAGCAAAAACAATTTGCCTTTCTGAAAACTACAAATCCCTAGACTCGAAAATTCGGGGCTTGGGGACTTGGGAATTTGAGAAAGGCAACAAATTGTTTAGCTGTTAAGGTTAAAAACCCAAAAATCCGAGTCTTGGGGACTTGGGGACTTAGGAAATAAAGTCCACTTGTCAAAATCACCGAGACCCGGAAACCGAGTCTCACAAAAGGAAAAAAGAGCAAAAATCAGAAAAGCAGCAACAAAGTTCAAGGCTAAGGAATAACATATCACGAGGAGGTGCCAGAAGTGCCACCAAAAGCTATTAAAGTTTAAACGTATTACAAACCAAGGAAATTGTAGCGAAAAGTGCACAGGCGCACTATTAAAAGAATAACTGTATCAGGCATATTACATAATGCCCATTGGCCGAATAAGTGTTTGAGGCGATAAATAGGGAAACTTTACTTGGCATCCTTAGCCGAGTCATCGACGTTGTCCTTGGCGGCCGGGTATGTGGAGTGCTCATCGGTGGTTTTCTCTGCTCTTGCGTCCGGGTTAGCCGCAGTATCGGCACGGGCTGGAGGAGGGACAACTGACGTAGAGGTGGAAGGGACAGTATCGGCTTTAGCTTTCTTCTTGGCAGCTTCCGCCTTCCACCGTTCCAGCATGTCAAAGGGCTTAGGCAGATCCGATTGAATTGGCTTATCATCGGCATCATAAGGTAGAGTGATCTTGCTTAAATCCAGATTGTCGGCGATCAAGCTTGCCGAGTGACGCACCTGTGCGTGAATGCCCTTGTAATCCTTACCAGTGAATTTAGAGCCGTCGTTGTTGAACTCGAGAAACCCGCCCACGAGATTTGCCGGCTCAAGCCTAGGAAAGTAGGCCTTGGCCAGAGCAAGCCCACGGGTTACCCCAACCCGGCACGATGAACGCTTCCAGTGGTCGATCCAGGGGGAATGGTAGAACATGCATCAAGCAAATCGTTCAAACCACAGTAACCCTTACCCGGCCACTTCACAGCCTCTAAGATCCACTTGGTGCCGACAGTAAGTTGCCGGATTACGGCCTTCAGCGTCTTTAATTTCTCAATATCATCTTCATCTGGGGCCTTTTCACCTGGACCTGCAGAGTAACAGAAAAAGTTAAAGCACCAAAATCCGGGTGATAAGCCTTACAGAATGACAAATCCGGGTTATAAGTAGTGAGTCAGAAATTCTTACCAAGTAGAGTGCGGTAAGTGTTGGCAATCTGGGCCGAGATTTTCTTCAGCTCACCCTCAGCAGTTTGGGACCTTTTCTTATACTTTTTCACGTCCTTCTCAAGATTCTTCACATCAGCTTCTAGCGCTCCACGTAACTTTGTCTCGACCTCGAGGAGCTTGTTGGTCTTTGCCAACACCTCCTCAGACTGGGTCACGTAGGCCTGTGCGAAAAGGAAAGGAAAAATTAGTCGGACAAAAGATGTATCCGGGTATGGTATATCATACAGTTATAAAGTACTAAGCAAACTATGCATAGTTCACTCGAAACTTGGGGACTATGTGAGTATACAAACAACATTGTTTATATTACCTGGTGCTTAGCTGCCATGGCTTCCAGGATGTCCCTCTCACTAGTCTTCAGGGAGAAGAGAGCATCTAGCATTCCATCAAAATCCAGATTGCCGAGTCTTGGCCTGGAGGAGCTGGGGTCCTGATCACCCGGAGGCGGGGTCCTTTCCTGCTTGGGAGAGGTTATCCGGGTGGCCTGAGTGTTGGGAGTGGGATCACCCCTCCACGACCCTAGGATCTCGACATCCTCGTCCCCGGGTGTGTGCGTTGGCATGGGAAACTCGGCCTCCTGCTCGGACGGATCTTTCAGCATGTCTTTTTCTTCTTCTTCTTCTTCTACACCGCCAGCCGCGGTCTTCGCAACGTCTTTCGGATCTTCCGTAGCCGGGTTATCCACGTCCATGTCTGATGGAGGGATGGTAACCCGGTAGGCCAACGCCAAGGTGTAACTCGGCCCAAAGGGCGCTGCGCAAGACCCGACTTAGGGAAAAGGAGTTTCTAGAAGGCCCAAGAGTGTAGGCCTCATAACCCTGATTGTGGGTTCCGATAAGGAAATTTAGGGTTTGTAAGCAGTGTCCAGGTAGGACTCCGAGTATGCCTTGGATAGTAAGCCAGGGGGTCCGGATATTATATAAGCCGGCCCTAGGGTTAGATTAGACACAATCACACGATCACGAGATATTCGAGTATCCTTTAACACGAGAGTTGAGATAATATATTCAGATCGGAGACTCGACGACTCGATTGCCGGCTACCAGATCGCATATCACCATGGTTTCCCTTGAGCTAAACCCTCTCCCAAACACCAGAGTCGAATTGCCCCAAGATAAGTTACCCCCGGTAACGTCTGCCGTGATTATCCCACGACAGTTGGCGCCCACCGTGGGGCCTGCGTCCAAAGGTGTTTACATCACGGGAGAACCTCGGGAGAACATGAAGAACCTTGTCATCGGCGAGATCTACACCAACCCCGAAGGAGAGAAGATGGTGGACGATTTTGGCTGGGGGCCAGAGTCGGATCTGCTCGAATCGGGATCTGTCGTGACAATCGGCCGGGTCAACGTCTTCATCGGCATGGTACGTACGTCCGGTTCAATCCCTGACGATTTTGGATTTGATTCTGTGTCAGGGGAGGCCACCCACGTTCAGTCGGATGGAGAAGAATCGGTCGGGACGGTGATCCGATAGAAGAGCCCTCACGAAGAGGAACAGCCGGAGGAGCCGGCATGGACCCCGCGTGTCCGGGTCATAAGAGAAGATGATACCGAGTCTATCCTGCACCTGCTGGAGGACCGGTACGAGGAGGATAGTTGTGATGAGGAAGAATATGAATCCACGCCAAGCATCGTGCGCCAGGTCGCGGTCTATACGGCCCCTGCAACCAATCTCAATCAGGGGGATGTGACTACGACCGCGGTCGGAGCAGCGCGAGCATTGGCCCAGCAGCAAAACCCGACTGACGGAAATCCAGTTCTGGCCCGGGTTGACGGAGAGTCGGCTTCAGTTACTAGCCGGGCGGCGGATAGCGAGTTGCAGGCGAACATGTTGGGGTATCTGGCGAACCGGACGCCAGGGGCGGGTCCTTCAAATCCACAACACCCGGCCCTGTTCAATAACAACATGATCCTGGATCCCACCGCGTTAGCCACAATCATAACCCCGGAGAACGCAGCGGCACGGGTTAGGGATCTGGATATAGCCCGTCGTGCATTGGAGCAACAGAGGAGAGAAGTGGAAGCAGAAAAGCAAGGGATAGCCACGCGCCAACGTGAGCTGGATGCATTGGAGAACCGGCTCCGGGAAGAGACAACCAGGGTGCACCAAAGACATCAGACTAGATTACCGGCAATGGGTGGAGTCATAAACCCGGCCGCATTATTCATCACACCTCAGGATCAACCAATCCCAGCCGCAAACCAAGGAAATGTACCTCAGCCCGCAACTGGAGGAGGACAGCCGGCAAACGTGCAGGCCGAGTTACCCACATTGCAGACTGGGGTCACTGCCGGCAATACAGTACCACCACCACCACCATCACGATTTCGCACGCCGCCAGGTCACTTCAACAACCCCATGGACAACGTATACGCAGCAACAATCGCATTGAATCAGATCCATGTAAGAGAGTCACCCCACGCGGAGGAGACCCGGCGGGTGATAGATCTATTACGCACGGCAGTGGCACAGCAAGTAAATTATCCAGATAACAGGAGTGGAATGCATGGGACGCCATATATCAGCCGGCATCAGGGCAACACCGGCAACATTCAAACAAGTTCAGCACGGCGGAGGGCAGAGCAGCAGCAAATGCCGCCTCCTCCCCGCGTTCAGGCAGCACCAGCAGTATCAGCAGCACAACCTATTGTGGATAGTTCCAGAGCCAGGCGAGCCGCGGCCGGGTCTGCGGTGCACGGACCAGCAGCAGCGCCACGTCCAGCCGTACCCCCCGCAGGATCGCATGTTTCCCGGGTGAGGCCAGTACCGACTAATCTCGCTGGGCCCAAGTGTCTGTCGGATAACATCAGGGTTGAACCTTACCCGGATAAATTCAAGGAACCGGGTAAAGTAGTGAATTATGAGCCGACTATGGATCCAGAAACATGGTTGAGCAGTTATGAGATGGCTATGTCGATTCGCAACGCATCTGAAAATCTTCAAGCCAAGTTCATGTACTTAATGATGTCAGAAGGAGCAGCAAAGTTGTGGTTCAACAATTTACCTGAAGGATCTATCAAATCTTGGAGTGAATTGAAAACTGCGTTTATCAAGCACTTTCACGGAACATGCAGGAAGTTGTTCACTATCGACGATCTAGAACGGTGTGTGCAAAAGAAGGGAGAGTCGGCGCGCAGCTGGGTGCGCCGGGTTATGGAGATACTTCATTCATCTACAGATATCCAGCCAAAGGACGCGTTGCAAGCTATGGCCAAGACATGCAAGTACACACCTTTAGTGCAGAAGTTAACTCGCATGAAATCTAGTTGGAATGCTTCAGAGGTTACGATGGGAGAGCTAATGGACGCGTGCAACAAACACGCTGCTTACGGATACCACGAAGAGGATGTTGATGACAAGAAAGCAAAAGCAAACACGGGTAATAATGGAAGAACCGGCAATGGATCTGCGCCGGGTAACCATGGAGGAAATAACGGAAACAACCAGAATAAACGCTCGTTTGAGGGGAGTTCCGAGTTTGTCGGCAACACAGAAGCCAGGTCTTCGAGACCCAGAGCAGAAGGAAATTTCAACGGAGGAAACCATAATGGAGGAAACTATCAAGGGCCACCAAGGCCGGGTAATAACTGGGATATTTTCAGAATGGCGTGCCCAAAGCACAGCAGGAACGGAAGGCCGGCTAACCACTCATTGCCTCATTGGAGCAGTGTGTGGATCTACAGAGATGGAAGAACGAGGAAGTAAATAAGGCTATGCGAGGTGCAGGTCGGGGAGCAGGGCCCGGTCCAGGTGGTAACCCGGGCAATGGCCCACCCCCAGCAGGAAACCCGGGAGGCGTAATCCGGGTAACAATCAGGAAGCTGGAGGTTTCCAAGCCAACCCCAAGCAATTGGGCCAGTACCACGTTCACACTATAGGAACTTCTAACAAGGATAGAAAGATACTAAAAAAGGCAGTAAACTCGGTCTCCTCGGCTGTCCCGAGATACCTGAGGTGGTCGGAGCAAGATGTAACATGGAGCAGAAGAAATCACCTAGAAAGGATAGAACACCCGGGAGTTCTAGCATTGGTGGTTGCGCCACAGGTTAATGGTTATGAGCTGAAAAAGGTCTTAATGGACGGCGGAAGCAACATCAACATCCTATATTGGGAAACTTTCTTACGTATGGGTCTCAAGGAGTCTCAGCTACAGAAAAGTTCAACAGTTTTTCACGGGATTGTCCCGGGTCACTCGGCGTGCCCTGAAGGAAAGATTACCTTGGAGGTTGCTTTTGGAGAATAAAAGGATAATTTCCGGGTGGAGTGGCTCACGTTCGAAGTGGTAAAGTTGCGCATCCCTTATCACGCGCTATTTGGAAGGCCGACTTACGCCAAGTTCATGGCCAGGCCGTGTTACGTGTATCTACAGCTAAAAATCCCGGGTCCTAAGCAGACCATCACCATACATGGGAGCCGGGATATAGCGGCTGAGTGTGACGAAGGAGACGCGGCAATGGCAGAACAAGCCTGTAGAAAGGAGGAGCTCAAGTATTATCGGTCTCAAGTAGACCCGGATGACAGAACAACATTAAAAAGGCCAAATACGGAGGATGAGCGAGCGAAATTCAAGGCAGCACAGGATACCAAGATGGTGGCCTTTGTCGAAGGTGATCCCTCCAAGCAATTTGCTATAGATCTAACTGGACAATGAGCAGAAAAAGCACTCGTGAGTTCATTCGTTCAAATCAAGACGTTTTTGCTTGGACACCCAGCGATATGCCGGTATTCCTACAAAGTTAGCGAACATAGCTTGCACTTGATCCCAAGTCCAGGCCTGTGAAGCAGGGCCTGAGAAAAATGAATGAGGAAAGAAGAAGAGCTATAGGAGGAAATTGCTCGGCTATTGACAGCCGGCTTTATCATGGAAGTATTTCACCCGGACTGGTTGGCAAATCTAGTTCTCGTGATGAAAAATAGTAATGAATGGAGGATGTGCATAGATTACACGAGTCTCACAAGCATTGCCCAAAGGACCTCGTTGCCCTTCCAAGGATTGATCAGATCATAGATGCAGTGGCTGGAAGTGACTTATTATGTTTCCTGGATGCATATTCTGGGTATCATCAGATCAAGCTCAAGAAGGAGGACTGGGAGAAACGTCGTTCATAACCCCATTGGGGCCTTTTGTTACAAGACCATGACTTTTGGATTGAAGAACGCTGGCGCAACCTATCAACGTGTATTCAGAAGTGCTTTGAGGACCAAATCGGACACAACGTTCATGCTTATGTGATGATGTGATCAAGACCAGAAAAGCGGAGACATTTATTGACGATCTAAAGGAAACAAGAACCTGAGAGATACTAGATGAAACTTAACCCGACAAAGTGGTGTTTTTGGAGTTCCAGCAGGAAGTTACTCGCTTTATCGTTCAGAGAGAGGGATTGAGGCAAATCCGGATAAAAATCAAAGCTATCCAGAGTCTGAAAAAGCCGAAAACCTAAGCATGTTCAGAAGCTTACAGGTGTAGCAGCGCTGAGCCGGTTTATATCAAGACTCGAGAGAAGGCAATACCCTTGTACCGCTCTTGAGGAAATCTGATAAATTGTTTGGACCAAAGAGGAGGCACTAAAGAAGCAGCTATCTGAGGCACCAGTCCTAGCAGCCCCGGGTCCTAAAGAGCCCATGTTATTGACGTCGCAGCCGGGCCCCGGCGTTAGCGCGTGATTTGTTGAACGCAAGGAGGATGGGAAAGATCACCCGTTCAGAGGCCGGTTTATTACGTCGGTGAGGTATTATCAGAGGCAAAGCAGCGCTACCCACATTGGCATAAGCTGGTTTCGGGGTCTTCATGGCCAGCCGGAAATTGAAGCCATATTTTTCAGGAACACCCCATAACAGTGTTAGCTCTATACCAATGTCGGATATCATCAGAAACTCGGATGCAACAGGTAGAATAGCCAAGTGGGGATCGAGATGGAGATTATCATATCAACTACGAGCCCAGGTCACAATCAAATCTCAAGCTCTAGTTGATTTCATCAATGATTGGACTCACACAGGCATGCCCACAATGACTCCAAGTTCCGAGTCTTGGATAATGCACTTTGATGGTTCCAAGCAATACGAGGGATCAGGAGCTGGAGTGGTGCTCACATCACCCAAAGGAGACAAGTTTAGCTACGTGTTGCAGATTCACTTTGATTGTTCCAACAACGTGGCCGAATATGAGGCATTATTGCATGATTGAAGATAGTCAAGGAGATGAACATTAAGAGATACGATGCTATGGAGATTCGGACCTTGTGGTACAGCAGGTCTCGGAACCTGGGATAGAAAAGATGCAACTATGGCATCATACCGCAGAGAGGTGGACAGGGTTGCCGGGTGTTTTTCCGGGTATGAGGTGGACATATAGATAGAAAAAGAACGAGGCAGAGAGCACTCGCCAGACTCGGCTCGCGCAGAGAGCCGGTTCCACCCAATGTCTTTCTGGACGAGCTATGGCGACCATCATTTAAAACCGAGTCTGAGGAAGAGGTGGCTAACCAAGACCCGGATTTGGAGCTTGTGGCCACAATACGCACTGTTCCCGAGTGGACAGAGCCGTTTTGCTTACCTATCACGGGGCGAGTTACCACAGCAAGAGGTACTAGCAAGGCAAATTCTGAGGCGAGCAAAGGTTATTCCATCATCAATGGGAGTATATAAAAGGAGTGTTGCAGGAGTATTTTTGCGCTGTTGTGGCACCAGAAGAAGGCCGCAAGATCGTTGAAAGAGATCCACGAAGGCGACTGTGGGCATCACGCATCCACAAGGTCCCTTGTGCCAAAGCAATAGCACGGTTTCTTCTGGCTCACAGCCTAGCAGACGCGGAACGCTTGGTGGCAAGGTGCGATGGATGTCAAAGGTATGCCGCTAAATCCATGTGCCGGCTATGAGTTGCAAACAATTCCTTTAACCTGGCCGTTTGCCGTTTGGGGTATGGACATGGTTGGCCCCTTCACATGTCACCTTGCAAAAAGACACATCTCTTGGTGGCTATTGATAAATTTACCATGGGTTGAAGTTATGCCAGTCACCAATTGTGAAGCAATCACGGCAGTCAAGTTCCTGAAAAGGATTATCTATCGGTTGGGTACCCTCACAGCATAATTACGGACAATGGAACTAACATGTCCTTAGGTGAGATGGAGAAATTATGGGAACAATGGAATCCGCTTGACATAGCCTCAGTAGCTCATCCACAAGCTAATGGACAAGTGGAAAGGGCAAATCAGGAGTTACTTCGTGATTAAAGCCACAGCTACGAGTCCCATGCATCAGAGCTGCTGGAGCATGGTTGAGAGTTACCTTCAGTGGTTTGGGAATTAACACCACACCTAACAGATCTACTCAATGACACCGTTTTTCATGGTTTATGGTGCAGAGGCGGTATTACCGAGTGATATTATCCATACTCGCCTCGAGTGTCGCTTACGTCGAGGTGGAGAACGAGAAGACCCGGCAGGACGCCGTGGATATGTAGAAGAACACAGGGAACAAGCTTTGGAGAGATCAGCCATATACCAGCAGATCTGAGGAGATACCATAGGTCGGCGTGTGAAAACCCGGGTCTTCCAGGAAGGAGACCTGGTTCTGCGCCTGGTACAGTCAAAGGAAGGAAAACACAAGTTATCCCCACCATGGGAAGGACCGTTCATTATAAGCCGGAAATCTACACCACGGATCGTATTAATTGTAGATGCAAGGGAAGAGTCGGCTACCGTCAATGACACCACTCAGACAACTTCATCTATGCAAGAAAGGGAGAGACCATGGAACGTGGCTCAGCTGCGTCCCACTATACCTAGAATAGACAGATTCACAAGTGGAATTACACGATAACAGGCAGCAGGTTTCAGACGCACTCTTTTCCTATCCAGGGTACCTAAGGGGACTGGAGGGTTTTTAGGCGGCTGCTGACCTAACTTTTCTCATATCAATAAAAGAGATGGTTAAACAATATTGTCCTTTTGTGTATTTTTATCAAGTTTATTATATTCCTTTATGTTTTATTTTTTCTTCCAGGTAAGTATTATTTTGTTGTTCTTATATTAGTTTCTCTAGTAAAATCATATATTTAGGTCTTGGGGCTGATTGCTTGAATAACACAGTTGCAAACTCAAAGACCCGGCCACGATGCCATTGAGTTATAAGGGCCAATTACTTGTAATAAGTACGGCTGCAAGCTTATAACCGACAAAGGAGCCAAACTTTCTTACTTTTCTTACTTAAGCTTGATGTGACTCGCACTAATGTGGCATGCTTTGCTAGCGTATGATTACAATCAGTCATGATGCCCAATGGGACTGCCTGACCCTGTCTTCGTACAGCTGTAAGCAACATTGATTACCCACGCGAAAGCCGCTTATAGTAGAAGAAGGTCAAAAGGTCATCTAAACCACAATTATGCAGAGTACAAGGTTAATAGCCGGAAAACTCAAAGTATATAAGCATAACTTCAAAGCCTATGTGAAACGGCTCTAGGTTTTGTGCTTAGCAGAAATAATTTGTTCCTTTTCGAAAGACCCAACACCCTAGACTCGGAATTTCGGCCTTGGGACTCGGGAATTTGAAAAAAGTAACAAATTATCTAGCTATTCAGCTCAAAAACCCAAAAATACGAGTCTTGAGACTTGGGGACTTAGAAAAATCCACTATCAAAACCCACGAGATCCGAAACCGAGTCTCACAAAAGGAACCATAGCAGAAAGTCGGAAAATCAGGAATGACAAAATTCAAAAGACAGGGAAATATCAAATTTACGCAAAGGCCATAAGGCCATGAAACTATTAGGTTTTAAATGTATTACAAGCCACGATAGTATATCAAAAAGTGCACAAGCGCACTATCAAAAGAATAATTGTTTAAAGGCCCATCGACCAAATGAAGTGTCTGAGACGGTAGCGATAAAAGTTTACTTCGGCCTCCCGGGTCGGTCTGCAGCCTTGCCCATTGTCTTCCGGTCTTGGTCCTGGTTTCGCTCCTCAGGGCCTTCCCAGCATCGTCACCCGGATGGGCAGTGTCAGGACGAACAGGCGGTCGGACAGCCGGGAGAGGTGGTAGGCGCAGACTCAAGCTCGGCTTTCCTCTTCGCAGCCTCCTCCTTCTTCTTGGCCGAGTCTGCGTTCCACTTCTCCAGGATATCAAAGGCAAGGCATATCTCCTTCACCGACTTATCTTCGGCATCATATGGAGTTGCAAATCTACCCAGTCTATAGTATCGACAATTGTAGATGCCGAGTGGCGCACCTCATGTTGTATAGCCTTGAAGTCCTTGGCGGAGAATTTGGAGCCATCGACCTTGAATTCTGGAAACCCGGCCACCAGCTTTGCCGGCTCAAGCTTAGAAAGTAAGCCTTAGCCAGCATGAGCCCCCGGGTCATCCCAACCGGCATGCAGCGTTTCCAGAGCTCAATCCATGAGGGACAGTGGAGCACGCATGGATCAAGGTTCCATACCCGGATAATCCATCAGCCGGCCACTGCACGCGCCTAGGATCCATTTAGTGCCGGCGCAGAACCTCGGAGCACAGTCTTCAAGTTCTTCGCCTTCTGGACATCATCTTCTTCTGGGGCGCAAGGCCAGGCCGACAGTAAAACATCAAAGGTTAAAGCAAAAATCCCGGTATCATGATCAAGAAGAAACCGAGTTACAAAACAGCAAGTAATGAATCTTACCAAGTAGGACACGATAAGTGTCGGCAACTTGAGCTGAGATAGTTTCTTCAGCGCAGCTTGAGCGGTGGTGAATTCTTCTTGTACTTCGTGGCTTCTTTCTTAAGCGTTTCCCCTCAGCCTCAAGTTCCTCTCGTAGCTTACCTCGATTTCCAGGAGTTGATTGGTCTTGGCCAAAACT
>JAPCYS010002929.1:0-31691 GCA_028641055.1 Alopecurus myosuroides
TACTGGAGTAGAACAATTAAGTTTGGCGGTGCTTTTTTTTCTTCTTTTTTTTTGTAAGAGCACGCCTCAGCCATACACGTTCCTTAAAATCACGCCGTAGTCAATTTTACTTTTCAACGACCAAGCTATGGTCATGGTCGAGTGTTTAGCTTAAAATCACCGCAACCATAGCTTGGTCAACCATAGCTTGGTCGTACTCCTGCGCAATTCCTACAGAGCGGGTTAATCTTGTTTTTTGTCCGTGTGGTTTTTTCTTATCCAACCCCTTTCTCTGTGTGGGCCTTCTATATCAATATAAAAGGTAAATATTTTTTCTTGTTTCAAAAAATAAAAATAAAACTACCGCTTTAGCACGAAATTTTTAAAAAATCACCGGCGTGAAATTGCAAAAAAAAAACACTATTCTAACACATTTTTCAAAGACGAATGCTAGGCGCAGGTCGCCCTAGCTTTGCCAAATATAGGTCCCCTCGTGAGTCGTTCGATCGTCATCCAACGCACAGAAATTAGCAGAACGCACTTTTACACTTTAGCCCCTCTGTTTTCGGATATAGAACCCGCACTCCACAGCAGCCCCAGTTAAGCGAAGGGGTATATTGTGTTGCCCCCGGTCATCTCGGTAATTATAGCAAAACTGTCATTGCAACAAAAATTATCACCCCGTGTAAAAAAAAAGTATTGCAACAAATTTTTTCAAAAACAAATCGGAAAAAAGTAATGTTACAAAGAATAGTTAAACAATGAGTTTATTGCGTTGCAACAAAAAAGTTCAAACAATTCAACAAAAATCACAACCTATTGCAACG
Source organism: Alopecurus myosuroides (assembly GCA_028641055.1). NCBI lineage: Eukaryota > Viridiplantae > Streptophyta > Magnoliopsida > Poales > Poaceae > Alopecurus > Alopecurus myosuroides. Next base: position 807 of record JAPCYS010002929.1, read on the forward strand.
AAAAAAAAATAGTTGCATCACTTAAAAAGTAGGTAAGCAACAAAATAATGTGTCACTGTTTCAGTTGCAAAAAAAATCATCACCTATTTTAACAAAAAAGTAAATCGATAGCAACAATAAAATCACATGTTTACGACATGTGAATGAGCACATAAACATATCATTCCAAATGAATTCTAAATACACATGCATTTATCTAGAAAAAACATTGCAGCATCTCATTTGTGTTTTCTCAACAAATTGTAGGAAAAACTATTACAAAATTTTAATACGTACGCAACGTTGGCCGAACATGGTGAAAACACTTAGTGTATATGTGGCTGCTCCTAATTACTGTGGTGGGCCAGACACCGCGCAAAAAGGCCAAGCTCTCTACTAACTCGCTCGCGCGAGGGCGCAGTAGGTCGCCCTACGGAAAACATTTTCCTTTTCCAAATCAAGCTAACCATGGATTGGTCACGAATTGATGCCACAACTGATGATGTGGGGCCCATCAGTCAGGCTAGCGTGGCTTTTAAATCCAATTTAGAAAATAAAAATAAAAAACAAAGATCGACTCGATTTTCTCCTCCTTCTGGCACTAGGGCCTACCTGTCATCATGGTTGCTTGCTCGTTGAGTTTACTGGATTTCAGTAGAACAATTGTCGTTTGGTTGTCGTACTTTTTTTTGGTAAGAGCACGCTCAACCATGCACGTTCCTTTCACGTCCGGAAAACCACGCACTAGTGAATATTTTACTTTTTTAACCCTCTCTGCGTGACAAGCAAACTATGTGGTTGGAAGTTTTTTTCCTAACAAGGTTTAGGGTTTCTCTGTCCTCCGGTGGCAGCGACACACCAAGAGTTTCTACCGACGACAATCTTACCTGAGCTCTGCCCCGATTCCCCCCTTTCCTCTCAGGTTGTTCCAGGAGGTGTCTCGTACCCTGCCCCGACCTGGTCGAATTAGGGGGAGCTCTAGGGTTTGGGTCTTCTCTCCAGTGCGGAGATGGGTGAGCAAGGGGAATCAAGCGGGACAATGAAGTACAAAACCAGGGGTGGGGTGGAAGATCTACCTAGACGGCTGAATCTCTTGGAAGATGAACAAGACACGTTTATCTGGGAAGAAGAGATCGTGAAACCACCATCGACGGCGAAGTTGCTAGTGATCGCTAAGGTACATACACCTAAAGGGTTTAGCTCTATGGAGAGACGTAGTCGGCATGGAACTCTGCGATGGAGGTCTTGTGCGAAGGAGGTCTTGTGGAGGGAGATCGAGGACAACTTGTTCACGATGCAATTCGTATGTTTAGGAGACTGGAATAAGGCCATGATATGTCCCAAGCATATATATAATTTTTTAATGCTTCATGCTTGTTTTATATATGTTATTCCATGTTTTCTACATGTTTTTCTTCGTTTTCTGAATGTTTTCATGGACTAACCTGACAAGATGTCCAAATCCAATTCCAGTTTTCTGCCTTTTTTGTATTTCAGAAAAGCTCTGAAGAAAATAGTCGCCAAATGTCCTAAAAATACAGATTATTTTTTGCCTGGAAGGAAGACGGAGTCCAAAAGAGAGCCGGCGGGGACCGTGAGCCATCAGAGGCGTTCCAGGCACTCCCCCTAGGCCACTCCTGGGGGTCATCCCGTGGCCCTGGGCACCGACTCATGTCGCATCTTCGCCTATAAATTGCCTTTAACCCTGAAAACATCGGGGGAGGAGAAATTTCCCACGAAACATATACAGAGGTGTCGTCACCTTAAAAGTCCAATCTAGAGATTCTAGAGTCCTGCTCCAGCACCCTACCGGAGAGGGGGATTGATACGTTGCAAACGTATCTATAATTTTTGATGCTCCATGCTTGTTTTCTATCCAATACCATTATGTTATTATCATGTTTTCATATATTTTCCTTTGTTTCCCGGATGTTTTTATCGACTAATCTATTAACAAGATGCCCCAGGACAGTTGCTATTTTCTTATGTTTTTCTATTTCATAAAATTTCATAAGGAAATATTCACGAAAAGTGTTGAAAATCCACGGAAGATATTTTTACCCAGAATGAAGACGGGTCCAAAGGAGACCTGGAGGGGAGCCAGGGGCTGCCTGGCGCAACCCCACACTAGGCGGCGCCTGGTGGGACCCTCGGCGCCCTCTCCACCGCCTCTCGCCGCCTCTTCGCCTATAAATTGCCTTTAACCCTAAAAGTTACGGGGACATAGTTATTTTCCACGAAACATCCAGAGCACCGTCACCTCGAAAGTCTAATTTAGGGCTTCTGTGGCCCTGTTCTGGTACCCTGCCGGAGGGGGAATCATCACCGGAGGCCTCTTCATCGCTATGATCGCCTCCCGACAAATGTGTGAGTAGTTCATATCGGGACTACGGGTCCATAGCAGTAGTAGATGGTTGTTCTCTCTATTATGCCTCCATGTTTAGAGTATCATGATCTGCCTCACATGCTCGAGACCACCGTTATGTAATTGTGCATGTTGTGTTTGCTAGGATCCAATGAACCATGAGATTATGATTATTTTGTTCATGTCAATCTGAGATGTTTCACTTATATTTGTAGAGAGTTTTAATATTGTCTTGCAATGCTCTCCGGTGTTTATGATTACCTTGGCCGCGTATTTGTTTTCACCTGCAAGGGAGGGTTTATATGCCAGATGGTAGGTTCATGCCTCCCTTACCTCTATGCTTGAGTGACAAAAACGTGACGGTGGGGGATGTGTTGTTTCTACTAGGGAGAAAACAACAAATCTCTTGTCTACGGATCAGAACCACTGCTCCCGTCATAATATTATTGGTATATTTTCGTGATTTGTAATTGCCCAGTTGTAATTTGTTCAACCAACATGTTTGTTTTCTTTGGAGACACACCACTAGTGAAGCTATGGCCCCCGGTCCTATTTTCCTCATAAGTAAAACCTTCTTTTAAGCACTTTCATGTTTCCTTGTTGTACCATTTTTTAATTTAATTACTTTTCAATACTCTATACGTTTATGAAGCAGTTATGCCCTAGTGGCAAATAATCAAGGGGTATTTATTATCATAACTCATATGTTCATAATGTTTTGTATCATGCTATAATTTTATTAAGCGGAAACATTAATATATGTGTGATATATAAACAAACCAGGTCCCTAGTAGCCTCTAGTCATGCTAGTTTGTTGGGCAACAGATGATCAAGGTTTGCTGATCATGGGTATTTATACCATTGACAAGGAAGTCATGTCGTTGGAGAATCATATGATGGACACACCCATTTTATGTTTATAATAACGAGATCAAGTCATTTAAGTTCAGAGATATGATAACGGAAAATGTAGTGCCTTAGCCTTAGACTGTGAGATGGTATCTAATTGCTATCCTGAAAATTACTTTGATTGCATCAAACTTCACACCGTAACAAACTGATTATAACGGTGACTTTTGGGTAATGGAAGAGATATGTTGAGGCGTACCATCAAGAGCGGGACTTGACAATCCTAATGACGGATAGATACTTTTGTGCCCACTCGGTGGAGTTGCATCAATTAGCTTGCAAGCATGTGACCGGGTCACGGGAGATGCAATGACATGGGAACGAGTTGAATTGTTATTATCGGTAACGAGACAGAACGGGGTATGAGATACAGGACGATCAAGTCTCTGACTAATAGAGTATAGCAAGACCGAGAGGCTTAGGAACTTGCCCTTTATGATTCAACAAAGCAAAATTTTGATGGATGCACAGGGTCCATTAGGAACGTTCCAGTTTGCTTAATGGTAATTGGTTAGAGAGGAGTCTCACCATGTCTGGTGTGTTCCGAACCGTTGGGTGTCACACTTAAGGAGAGAGATCTTAGTACCGAAGAGAATATTTGAGAGCACAGGAATCGTTCTAGTAATTATCCGATAGGAATCAAAGAATTCCGAAGTTGCATCAGAATAAAGAAGAAATGCCCGATAGTGATCGGAGAGTGCCGGGAGTGTTTTCGGGACTCAAAATGAATAAGTGTTGTGTATTTATTATTAATTAGTGTAATTAATACTTAAATAGCATTTTATTTTATTTAAAAATGCATTTTATTCCATTAGGAATAAGAAAAATGGGGCAGCCCACATGGGCCACTTGGGGCCCATGTAGGGGTGTGGCTGCCTCCCTTGGCTGCACCAACCATGTGGGATTAGTCCCACGTGGCTTGGCCAAGGGGAAAGGTTCCCCTTCCCACTATATAAAGGGAGGCACCCATCCAATTTTCTCTCTTCTCTTACCACCGTGGTTCCCTTCGGAGCTGCGCAACGAGTTGAGAATTCTCCACTATAACACACCGTCGTATTCATAGTCTTCGGTCCATCTCTCTACTTCCGCAATCTCTGTACTGGGCCAGAGACCGGGAGTCATCGACTACACCATATGTGTGTAATCCCACGAGGTGTCACACTTGGGGAACTAGTCGTGAACCACTCCTCGTGCTTGAAGTCGGCTTTGTTGTCTTCATCGACAACCCTTGTGCGGGAGGGTAATCCCCGCTTTCGTTCTTCAAGGGTATGATCATTGTTCCTTCTCCGTTACTCTATATCTGCATAGTAAGAAATCCTAGATGTTTTTCGGTTATCGTTGTTTTAGGGGGAAAATCCGCTATAAAACCATTTAGTTTAATTCTCCTGTTTTCAGCAAGGTCGGAAGATTGACAATCTTCCAAGAAGATGGAGGCAAGAGAGAGTTTGTGTTTGTGTGCAGGTTCCATACTGGGTTAACATTGATAAATGGCACCGTTGATACAAGCAAACTTCTTCAATACTATGAAGTCATACTGGTTCGATAAACATGGTTCCTTAACTGGGGGCAAATTTCCTCTAGGCTATATCATACCTTCCGTTTGGGGTCTCCCAACGAGCGTGTGATCATGTTAGGATCAAGTACTTTTTCTAGCGCCGTTGCCGGGGTTTTCTAGCTTTATGCAAGGGGAGTCTCATACTTCCACTCTCTTTCTTTTTTTTGTTCTGACTTAGTTTACTTTTGTTTAGTCTTGTTTTATCTTTACTAAAGTCCCCCAAAAAATTGGTTCTCTAGTTTCTAGTTTTTATTCCTGTTTTTAGTTTATTTTATTTTATCTTGAAAGCATGGCTACCAATGGTACCACTAAGCTATGTGATTTTACTAGTACCAATAATAATGATTTCATATGCACACCAATTTCTCCACTTGCTGCTACAACAGATTCCTATGAAATTAAACCTGCATTGTTGAATCTTGTCATGAAATATCAATTTTCTAGTATTTTAGAAGATGTTGCCTCTCATTTAAATAAATTTGTTGAGTTATGTGACATGAAAAAAATATAAAGAGGTAGATGGTGATATTGTGAAATTAAGATTTTTTCCTTTCTCATTAAGAGGAAGAGTTAAGGAATAGTTATTGTCTTTGCCTAAAAATAACATTGATTCTTGGACTAAATGCAAAGATTATTTTATTGGGAAGTATTATCCACCTGCAAAAATTATACAACTAATGAGTAACATTATGAACTTAAGAAAAAAAATGATAATGAACATGTTTCTCAATCTTGGGAAAGAATGAAAACTAAGGTTAATAATTGTCCAACAAACGGACTAACTACGTCGATGGTTGTCCAAAAATTTTTTGTAGGATTAAATTTTTATTCAAAGAATTTATTGGATTCTTCTGCAGGAGGAACCTTCATGAACCTCACTTTAGGTGCAAAAAACAAGTTATTGGATGATCTAATGACAAATTGTACCCAATGGCACAAAAAAGGACCCCAACAAGTAAAAAGGTAAATTATGTTGAGGAGGTATCTTCCTTGAGTATTAAGATTGATATGCTTGCTTCTTTTCTATCTAAACAAGTGACTATGGATCCTAATAATGTTCCCATGAACTATCTGGTTGCTACTAAAAATGATCAAATTGATGTGAATCTTATTGATAGAAACAATTTCAACAATAGTGCTTACAAAAACATATGGGAATAATAATGGTAATTCATATGGGAATTCTATGGAAATTTTTACAACAATATGAAAAGTTCCACCTATGATATTGAGAACATGCTTAAATAATTTATCACTTCACAAAAAAATTCGATGAAATTGTTGATGAAAGGCTTGCAAAACTAGATAATCTTGTGCTGAAAGTTGATGATCTTGCTCATGATGTAGAAATTTAAAAAATTAGGAATACACCTCTTGAGGCTAATAAAACTGAACCTATAAATTCTATACAAGTTCAAATAAATGAGAACTTACGAATGTTAGCTCAAATTCGTACTAGAAGAAGAAGAGAAGCTGAAATTGTTGAAAAACTGCTAATTCAAGTGGGATTTATACTATCCAACCCTTTGAAGAAGTGAAAACATTAAGTACCAAAGAGTATCCTAATTCTTATAAACATTTTTGTTTCAAAACAAATGAGATTGGAGAGTTCATGACTTTAGGTAGAAGGATTCCCAAAAGTTTGGAGTTCGAAAAAATTTCTAGTGATAAAATTGTTGCAAGTGGGATTGAGGATAATATGACTTTAGGAGAAACTTTTCCCACTATGTTTTCGGGTGATAAACTTGATTTTGATAATTTAACATCCTCTTATGTTATTAATTTCTTATAAAAATTAGCTAAAGATCCTAATACTAGTAAGATAAATATTGCTTTCACTAAACATATCACTAATGCTCTCAGTAAAGCTAAGGAAGAAAGACTTAGACTTGAAGTCTCTATTCCTAGAAAATTATAAGATGGTTGGGAGCCAACTACTAGAATAAGAGTGAATGATATTGATTTCAATGCTTTGTGTGATCTTGGTGCAAGTTCTTCTATTATTCATAAAAGTTTATATGATATGCTTGATTTGAAACCATTGGATGAGAGTATTTTGGAAGTGCATCTTATAGATTCCACTGTTAAAAGACCTTTGGGAAGGGTTGATGATCTTGTTATTATTGATAATGATAATTATGTCCCTCTTGATTTTCTTGTTTTGGATATTAAATGCAATGCTTCGTGTCCTATCATTTGGGGGAAACCTTTGTTTGCACAGTTGGTGATGTTATTGATATGAAAGAGGGAATTGTAAGATTTCAGTTTCACCTTAAAAAGGGCATGGAACATTTTCCTAGAAAGAGAATGAAGTTACATTTTGAGTCCCTTGTGAGGAATACCTATGATTCTATTGACAATACTGATTCGTTCTTCATGCCTAGCTAAATGGGGTTAAAGAAAAGCGCTCGTGGGAGGCAACCCACTTTGTTTTACCTTCGTTATTTTTATGTTTTCTTCTGTTATCTTTGTGTCTTGGAAGTTGTTACCTCTGTAACAATGGATCCTTATCCCTTTTTATTTCCTTTTTGTTCCAAGAGTAGCCTATAATGAAGAGCCTTATGTCCCTAGTTAGTATGATTTGGGGAAATTGGTATTTTCTGTCCAGATTTTTGCGCTTCACCAAAAACCTCGGTTATCTCATCCAGACCCCGAAGAATTTTCGCTAATTTTTGGGCACCTTCCCTAGGTTGTTTTCTAACTTTCACTTTTTTTGAACTTTTTTTATTTGAGCTATAGAAGTGCCTCGAAAAAATTCATCTTTATCTAATGTTCTGTTTTGATAGATTTCTGCCAATATTTGCATTTGCCTCTTAATATTTTTATATTGAGATTCTTTCGACGGCTGCGGGGGGGGGGGGGGGGGGTGGAGGGGATTGAAAGAATTTGTGACAATATCTAATGTTTTAATTTTTGTGTTATATTTATGTTGAAACTGAACCTAGTGGATTTATTATTTTGATGCACTGATACGTCATAAACATATGCTTAATTTATGATGTTCCATGTTGTTTTCATGTTATTTCCTACATGTTTGCTATACACTTTATGTCATTTTTTTCCGAGAACAACCTATTAACAAGATGCCACAGAGCTAGTTCCATGTTTTCTGTTGTTTTTAGTTTCTGAAAAGTTGTTCTGGAAATATTCTCGGAATTGGAAAATTCGAAGCCCGAAAGTCTTAGAATTCCCGAAGGTTCCACGGAGTCCCGAAGAGACCTGGAGAGGGGCCATAGAGGGGAACACCATAGGGCGGCGCCCCCTGGCTGTGCCAGGGGGTGGTCTGGGCCTCCCAGGTGCCCTCTGCCATCGCTCTTTCGCCTATATAATCCCCTCGACATATCAACCGTAGAAATATACCATTTTTTTCCCGAGAAACACGCGAGGTCGTTGATGTCTACGCACGCTTCTATTCTTGTAGACAGTGTTGGGCCTCAAATCGCAGAGGTTTGTAGAACAGCAGCAAGTTTCCCTTAAGTGGACTACCCAAGGTTTATCGAACTCAGGGAGGAAGAGGTCAAAGGTATCCCTCTCAAGCAACCCTACAATTACGATACAAGAAGTCTCTTGTGTTCCCAACACACCTAATACAATTGTCAGTTGTATAGGTGCACTAGTTCGGCGAAGAGAGAGTGAAATACAAGTAATATGGATGTGTAATGATAATAGCAATCTGAAATAAAATGGTAGCAAACAAACATGTAGCAAAACTGATTGTAAACGGTGTATCAATGCTTAGAAACAAGGCATAGGGATCATACTTTCACTAGTGAACACTGTCAACAATAATAACATAATTGAATGCATAAATATCTCTCTTCACTATGCTACTCCGAACCATTCTCTGGTCGAATAAAAAACACCAATTCATTGCGTAGGGTTGCAAAAAGCACTCCTCAAAGTCGCATTCCCATGTCTAGTTAACCCCACGTTGTCACTATGAGCGCCCTAGAAGGTACTAGAAAAACACCACAATTTCATAGGGTCATCCAACACAAGATACAAATATCATGCTAAACCACATGGCGCACACACTATCACCTTTACACCGTGATTAAAGTGTTTACGTGGATCTCATAACAGAACCACTTGAGTAGCATAACAGATGAAGAGTACATCTACTTATTCAACTAGATTACAAAGCTCATGATCACATAAAGATCACACCATGAGAGAGATATGAAACACATAGCTACCGGTAGAGCCCTCAGCCCCGAGGGAGAACTAATCCCTGATCATCATGGGAGACAACAACGGCGATGAAGATGGCGGTGGATTCGATGGAGATAGCTCCGGGGGCACTTCCCCGTCCGGCAGGTTGCCGGAACAGAGATTTCTGTCCCCCGGAACTTGTCAGCGGCGGCGGCGGAGCTATGGATGTTTTTTTGGAAAAGACCGATTCATCTAGGTTTTATGCATCGAGGAGTATACATGGGCGAAAGGGCGATGCCGGGGGGTTGCCAGAGGTCCCACACCACATCCCAATGCGGCTAGAGGGGGAAGCGTGCCCCCCTATGGTGTGGTGGCTCCCGTGCACCCCTCCGGGCCTCTTCGGGACTCCGTGGACCCTCCGATACTTCTATGACTTCTGGGCTTCGAATTTTCCAATCCCGAGAATATTTCCATAACAAATTTTTTGAAACTAAAAATAGCAGAAAACAGGAACTGGCTCTCTCGCATCTTGTAAATAGGTTAGTCCGGAAAATCGATAAAAATGACATAAAGTGTAAGGAAAACATTTGGGAAACAACATGGAACATCAGAAATTAAGGAGACGCTTATGACGTATCAACATCCCCAATCTTAGTTCCTACTCGTCCTCGAGTAGGTAAACGGTAAAAACACATAATTTCTGAGGCGACATGCTACCAACATAAACTTGATCATCATAATGTAAAAGCATATGTAAGCTGAGATCGTAGAACTTTTAACACAAGCATGATGAATAAAACTTTAATAATAAAGCATAGCAATCACCTTCCATCATGAGAAGTAACTCAAATAAAAGATCATGAATAACAATGCAAATAAAGATATATGTTTGCTTCAAGTATAGAGAAAGCCTGGCAAAGTGATATTTCACAAGTCCTTAAGAGTGGGGCAAAACATAAATTCCATGACACCTTCAAAGTTTATGAGGAAGACTAGAACAAATAGTTAGATAACAAACAATAACAAATCATGAATCAATTAATAATGTTTCTGGGACAAATACACATAAAACTCAGAATGGCAAATATGCTCTCTCAGCTGTGCATAAAGTTAGAAGATGGAGACTCAACATAAAAGTAAAATAAAGGCCCTTCGCAGAGGGAAGCATGGATCACTCATGTGCTAGAGCATTTAGTTTATTAAATAAAGGTATAAAAACTTGACACTCCTCCCATCCATCTTACACAAACCATGGCTAACCGACTCCTCGGGTGCTTGCCAACAATCACATACCGTGGAGGAGTGTCTATATTTAGGGAGGTGTATGCTAATGTCAACGAATGGTAAACAGAAAATATAGTACGCCACAAGCCAATTAGACTTCACAAGATCGGCTCCCATATGAAGGACGCAACTCGTGTAGAAGTTCATCCATCTTTCTCTTTCGTTTACACAATTATGCTTTGACTGATAAATCAGAGGCAAAAATAGTGAAGAGAATTTATTTGTATTAATTTGGGGCTGGGCACCCCGCTGCCAACTCTTCTATCAATTGGATAAGCAGATGAAGCCACTAGTCCAGGGTGTGAAATCCAATCAACAAGTGAGATAAAGATTCTCTATTTACGTCCTCATGAGCTAAAGCAGGAACACAAAACAGGAGTAATTTTGAAGGTTTTAAAGGTAACACATGAGCAATTTACTTTGGAGTGGCAGTTAAATACCACGTGTAGGTAGGTATGGTGGAAACATTTGGCATACTTTGGTTTTTGGGAGTTGTATTGCACGAGTAGATCTCATACTCGGTACAGATGGAGGCTAACAAACGACTGGGAGCGACAAATCAAGAGAGCACAAGAGCCATAATCATGCCTAGCGACATAAACATCATTAATCAAAGCATAAGTGGTACCACAAGTTCAAAAACTAAATGATCATAGAGGCTATAGTGACTGGTTCATAGTTATAAACATGGTGTGAGCATGCTCCAAGTCAACCAAATAAAACATTCAAATCAGAATACCACAAATCTATGCTTCAATATGACAAGAACAACTCATGATTCTTTCAATGGAACATTAAACACTCTCAGATATTTGAGGATAATCATGCTACTCAATAACCACAAGGATTTAGAACTATAATAACATATAGCATGATATGAAAAAGTCTAGCCATAGTCTATACAAGATTCTACTTGCACCGTTAAAAATTCTACCTCAAGCAGCAGTTTCTTTTCCCAACAAGCACCATACAAAATATGTTTTAACAAAAATACTCTACATGCTAAAGCAAGAAAACATGAGAGTACTCACATAACACTACGAAAACTAACATTTCTAAATAAGAGGTGCAATGAAAACAAGAGCTAAACATGAATTTTTGCAGTAACTAGAAGAAAAACTAAGAATACTAGCATAGCAAGTATTCAAACGAAAAAGCGGAGCGTGTATCTCTCCAAAACAAGGATGATAGGTCCAATGATATTATTTCAGCAAGTAAAACTAAAGAAAACAAAAGAAAAACAAACATACGCTCCAAGTAAACTTCATATGATGTGACCAAATAAAAATATAGTTTCATGAGAAGTGACATGATATATAGTTGATCAAGAAGGGGATGCCTTGGGCATCCCCAATCTTAGATGCTTGAGTATTCTAAAAATATGCTTGGATGAACCCGGGGGCATCCCCAAGCTTTGACCTTGCACTCTTCTTGGTCACATATATCACCTCTTCTCTCGACCCTTGAAAACTTCCTTCACACCATACTCAAATAGTAATTCGCATTAGAGGGTTAGTGCAACAATAAAAAATCCATGGGTTCTGTATGTAAAAAGTGATATTGATACTTTTAAACATTATCTACATCCACTGATGTTTCGTGGAGCAAAGAAATCCACTTGACATCGTAAAAGAGCAAATGCAAGAAAAATGGCAGAATCTGTCAAAACCAGAACAGTCTCTAAAGAAGAATATTTTAGAGGCAATTACGTTGCTCAGATCAAAAAACTTAAATAGCAAAAAAGTTGCGGAATTAGCTGAGGAATAAGCACACACAAATTCAGATCATTCTGATCTTTCTGGATTTTTCCCGATTATTTACGGTGGATAGAAGAAATCTGTTTCCTGTGCAAAAATCCCAAACCAACTCCAACTTTCGTCAGAAACTTAACTTGCCACAACTAATACATGAAAATAAAGATAAAAAGGAGTTACTGCATAAGTATATAACCCCTTGACTCAAAGAAAACAGAGAAAAACAAGGCAAAAATAAAACCATGGGTTATCTCCCAAGAAGTGCTTTTCTTTAACGCCTTTTAGGTAGGCCTGATAATTTGAGAAGATGCTCACATGAGAAATATGAAAAAGAATCTAACCCACTTCCTATGAAAAAGAATCTTGTAGAAAAACAATTCAATGAAGCACAAAGTGGCTAGCATAGGAAGACAAAATAAGTGCAACTTCAAAATTTTCAATATAAAGAGGGGAAACTTGATATCATTGAGATGCATAAAATTATGTTTCCCTCTCTCATAATAACTTTAAGTAGCATCAGAATTAAATTAACAATAGAACTTGTCGTGGTGGCGTCACGGCAGATGCCATGGGATGGCTAAAGATGTGGGGACGAAGGACGCTGGAGGTGTCCGGGGAGGGATCACGCGACGAGTAGCCGCGTGAGGTACGAAATAAACACTGCAAACAACACGATCTACCCAGGTTCAGGGCCCTCGTGAGGAGGTAAAACCCCTACTCCTGCCCCTCTGTATGTATTATGATGCTTCTCCGAGTAGCCACAGTACAAAGGGTATCGTTACCGAGTAGCCACTCTCCTCTCTCCGAGTGGAGCTAGGTCAAGAACTTAGGGTTTCTAGGTTTTCTGCGCGATCCAGTATGCGATATGGGATCGATCCTCACGCAGGAGGCGGCGGGGCACCTTATATACATGGTGCCCAGCCGGATACGTCCAAACATGGACAAGTGTCGACATTGTGTGCACATCGTCCTTCTTCCGGGTTCCCGCTGACAGCTTTGGTTCCTAACCTTGGCTTCATCTGGAAAGTCGTTGGGCAAAACTAGGGGACAGACTGGTATCACTGTACCTAAGCACAGAGTAGGCCCCCCTTATCCTGCCACGGCCTGCTTCCATGCTGTCACTGTCAGGCAGGCCGGTCCCAGATGAACAGTAGTTCGAATGCTGCCAAGTACGGACCCAGGATACGCGGGATCCTGTGTCAGAACGGCTCCTTTGACTTTCTGGCCCGAGTAGGTTCCCGCCAATTGTTCCCGCCAATTGTACTCGGGCCAACTCTTCTACTCGAACGTAGAGTACTTGAATGATTCTTCCTTCTGGTCATCTTGAGGCGAGACCGAGTAGCAGTCGACCGGGTAGCGAGTACCGGGTAGTCGGCTACTCGACCAAACCTCTCTTCTGTTAGCTGCTTTTACCACTTGCCTTTACCCTACTCGGGGGTAACCCCCCGACAGCAGTCCCCGAAGCTGGTTGAGTCTTGCGAACTCGTTCACTAGGCTCTGCCAGCTTAAAATCAATCTTTGCCTCATAGCCCTTGAACCTCAAGATGCCGAGTAAAAGGCCTCCGAGTAGCACTCTGACAAGTATCTTGTGTCTCTTGTCTTCCGAGTAGCACTTGCTTTCTACTCTGTAACCGAGTAAAAAGACTTAGAGAATTTTCTTGAATTGAGCCCTTGCGGCGCAGAGCACCATCCAGCCGTCCGTGCCGCGACCAGACGCGTGTCAAGCATCCACGACCCTGTCTTTTCGCTGCCCACGACATATCGTGCCACACGCCCAGTTATCACGGGGCGGGCCCACCGGCTCGTTATGTCCCATCAATCGTAATAATAGGCCACGATTTGGTCGTGGGATCCACTGTGGCCGTTACGCGCGCGTTCCGCGCTTGCGTGCGTTTCTATCCGGCCACAGGCCCCACCACACACAGCGATCATGGCCACGATTGATCCCACTACGCCGATGGTAACGGTAAACTCGCGGAGAGGGTATAAATACCCCCGCCGGTAACTTCCTTTTCCCCTTCCCTTGCACTATTCCTCTTTCGTCCTCCGCTTTCCTCCGCCACCGAGCTCTCCGCCGCCGCGCAAGCTTTCACGCCGCCGCGGACTCAATTCACCCAACCAACTCCGTCCAATTTCTTCCACTCCTCCTACTCGCAACGATGGCTAAAGCCGGCTGGGCGGGCTCAATCGTCACCAGTGAAGATTTCGCCTGGCTTGTGAATACCAGGAGAGTCCCTCCCGGCGTGGAGTGCCGGGCGCCTGACGATGAACTCGTGCCAACCCCACGGGAGGGTGAGCGCGTCGTGTTCATGTCGCACTTCGAGCGCGGCTTCGGGCTGCCGGCCTCCGATTTCCTCCGTAAGTTTCTTGACCACTTCGGCCTTCAGATGCATCATCTGCCGCCCAACGCTGTCGTCTTCCTCGCCTACCACGCCGTGGTGTGCGAGGCCTTCCTCGGCATCCACCCGACGGCGGATACCTGGCTGAGGTACTTCCACCTCCGCCAGCAGACTGTCGGGAAGAAGGACAGCGCGGGCGTCGGCCGCGCAACCGACACCGGCTGCGCCATGATGGTGCAGCGGTCCGGGACGAACCATCCCCGTGTCAAGGGGCTGGATTCCGTCCGGATGTGGCAGAAGACGTTTTTCTACGTCAAGAACATCCCCGCCACCGAAAGAGCCCAGGTAAATGACAGGATCAACCTTCCCGCCTGGAGCCTCCGTGCTCCCACCGGGAAGAACTGGAAGGAGAAGCCCGCCAATGACGACATCGCCATCGAGATAGAGAAGAGGCTTGGCTGGCTGATAGAGCAAGGCCTCAAGAATGATGATCCGGTGGCTTGCTGGATCCAGCGCCGAGTGCTGCCTCTGCAGGAGCGCTGCCATCTCATGTGCTACATGGGAGGCCCCCGCGACTGCACCAGGACGACAACCATCGAGATCGACAACATTGATGTTCCCGGGCACGCAAGGGCCATCTTGATGACAAACCTTGGCGATAATTGGCAGTACGGGTTCGTCCCGTATAGCCGCACGAAGCCGATTGAGCGGGTACGTCCTCCTTACTCTGTTTTTTGCATATGCTTTCCGAGTAGATAATTCTTCTTCTTGCCGCGAGTAGCAATTGCCTTCTGCACCGAGTAGGATATTTAGCCGAATCGCCTAGGCGTAATGTGCTTTAGTGCTTGCACGCCTTGTCGGGTAGCCTACTCGGGAACAATCCTTAGGCTTAGTGTGCTTTGTGCCTGCACGCCTTTCCGTGTAAGATATTCTCCAATCATGCTTAGGTCTCGTATGCTTTGTGTTTGCACGCCTATCCGGAGAGAAATCATCAGTGAGCTGCCTAGGCTTAGTGTGCTTTGTGATTGCACGCCTATCCGAGTAGGATTCCTTCCTGATACTCGGCCAATCTGTGACCCTTCTCTGTTTTTCAGATCCTTACTCGCCAGAAAATTGAAAGCTGCGAGCGCTTCGATGGCAACTTCTCTGCCGATCGCGAGGCGATGACGTCTCTTCTCCGGATCAATCATCATCTCCCCCCCTCCCCAACGACGGAGAAACGCGAGGCCGAATCGTCTCTTCGCAATTGGTCTGAAGACGAATTCGAAGGTAACAACGTACTCTCTTTGCTTGCTTGCGAGAAGCGTCAATCCCTTGCTTGCTGTTCCTAATTTTCTTCTTTCTTTTCTCGAACCCGCAGATGAAGCTGCTGACGAGAACGAGGACGAGGACAAGGACGATGCGGTCCTTGTCGTCAAACCTCTGTCCGTCGCAGCCCCCAACACCCGCAAGCGGACTGGCAGTGACGTCCAAGAGCCTCCAGCCAAGAAGAAGAAGCCAGCCGAGAAGAAGAAGCCGACCAAGGCGGTCGCGAAGAAGCCGAGGCGAAAGCTCCCTTCCACCACTGCGTAAGTTTCCTTCTCGGTCGTCTCTCCTCTCGCGCTGTGCTGTTTTCCCCAATCTCCTTCTAATTTCTGATTCTTTCTTTCTCGGCAGACCTCCCATGGACGCGAATGCCGTTCTCGCGCCCGACCAGGCCAGGAATCCACCAGTACCCCTGATCAATCTCGACGATGAGGAGGATGACGCCACCAACACCCAAGGAGCAGAAGCAGAGCAGCAGAACCGTGCATCGTCAGCAGCACGGGACACCGCTGCTCATCAGGACAGAGCGCCTTCTCCTCCGGCCAGCAATGCCGAGGAGAATCAGGACCGGGAGATGCAGGACACCGCCGCCCACGAGCGGCCAGACGCAGAGCAAGAGCAGCCCACCACAGGGGCTGCCGCACAAGAGAATCCCGCTGCCGAGCAGCGGGTAGAGGACGCCACCACCACGGATGCCACCATGGCGGACGCCTACCCACTGAGCGACGCGCACAGAGGCGCCGCACCGACTAGCGCCCAACTAGATGCTGCGCAAGGTGATGGGTCCGTGGCACCACCAATTGTTCAAGGCACCACAGCGCCAGATCCTTCCTTGGGGCCGCAGAATAAGGATACAGCCAGTCCTCCTGCCGGGCGAGTAACCAGGCAACAGGCCCAGGCCCTTGAAGCTCTGAAGGAGGCAGTCGAGAAAAGAGCAGCCGAGCAAGAGGCTGCCGAGAAGACCGAGGCTGAGAAAGAGGCAGCCGAGAAGGAAGCCGCCGAGAAGGCGAAGGCGAGAGCTGAGGGAAAGAAGCTCGAAGATCCCGAGAAGCAGAGAGCCGAAAAAGAGAAGGCGAAGAAACGGGCCAGAGATCAGATGCCGCCACCAACCTCGAGTGGAGCGTTGGTGATTCGAGAGTCCGGCCCGGTTGCCACTGCGACCGCTGCTGCCGCCATCGCCGCTGGCCAACCTTGCTTCCCGGATTACATGGTTCAGGTTAGCCAGCAAAACACAATCGGCTTCTCTCCCAAGGACAAGCAGCTTGCCCTTCTGAGGGGACGAAAGGCCGTGGCCATGAACTCCCCTTCCCCATATCCAAACCAGAACCAGTCCGTCACTATTGCTTCTCGGGGAGTCCAAAATCCAACGATAACCACGAAGAGCCTCGAGCAGGTGCTGGATACCATTGGCTTTATCGACGCCAAATGGGACAGCAAGGTTCTCGGCACGGACAACTGGCACGGCCTTGGTCTCGGCGCAATCGACTACATGCGCGTCGAGTGGAACAAAGTGGATCTGGGATACAAGCCCATGACCGTCTCCACCGACACCGCCACTCTCGCTGCCAAGATGTTCCTGCACCGCAAGAACGCCGAGGACATCGAGCAAGCCTATGCAGTAAGCTTCAACCTATCCTTCTCCGAGTTGAATTTTTCTTCTCTCCTATTCGCCTTTACTTTCCTTTACCATCACCCAGTCCCCGAGATTCTGGCCGAGTAGGCGGATGCGGTTCCGAGTAACCGCCTTCTCGGGTTGAATCTTTCATTTCTGCGTTTAACTTGTTTTCTTCTCGCTTCTCAGGATAGCGTTCTGAAGAGGACCAACCTATACCGCGTGCTGCTCTGGAATCATGCTATCGCCAGGAGGCGAATTGCTGCTTTGGAACGGGAGAAAGCAGCTGCGGAGGCAGCCAAGAAAGATGCGAAAGACAGCACTCAGAGGCTGTCTGACGTGGAAGGTACGCTTTTAGCCACGCGGTTCTTGCGTTTTCTGTTTACGCCCGCTTTTGCTTTCTTTTGCGCTAACCATTCCTACTCTGCAGAGAACCTGAAGACCTTAACTGAGGAGCACGAGAAGTGCCGTGCGTTTGTGGAGAACGCCGAGGCCACCATCAAGAAGTTAGAAGGTGACTTGCCGTCTACCCGGTTTGATTATGTTTCTGTTTCTTCTCTGCTTCTCTGCTAACCTTGTTTGTCTCTCCGCAGAAGATCATAAGTTGTTTGTTGAAGAACATCAAGACTGCGTCAAACCGGAAGAGGTGCAGAAGCAGCTGTCCGACCAGGCTGTCGAGTTGGTGAAGGACCACACCACAGAGGTGGCGGAACTGCAACTCCAGCTGCAGAAGGCACTCCAGGATGCTGTCACTCTTGGCGCCGAGAGGGACAGAGCAATCGCCGAGAAGGCCAAAGCCGAGACAACCTTCAATGCCAGAATCAATACCCTCAAGCAGGAGTGCGAGGTACTGACAAAGGCCAATGCTGGGCTCTTCACACAGATGGATACTCTGCGCCAGATCCAGGATATAAGCATATCCAATGAAGAATCCTGGAAGACCCAGCTGCAGGCGCTGCGCATCGAGCTTAAGAGTAAGTTTTCTCTTCTCTGCATCTTTCTCTTCTCGGTCGAATTTCTTCTCCGTTCTTCCTCTACCCGGTTCTTTTCTTCTCTGATTCTGAATTTCTTACTTGTTTTCCCAGAGATCTTTCCTGCCATTATTTCTTCCTGTGTGCCCGCTCTGGCCAAGGCCCAAGCAGCACGTGCTGCGAATGGCGAGCCAGAGGACACCAGGGCCGAAATTGAAGACATCATGCTGGTGATGCGAGGCCAGTTCGAACGCCTAGCCGGCGTTGGTACTGACCTCGTGCGTGGGCTTTGAGCTTCACAAGCTCTTCTGGCCTGAGGATCCTCAGCCAACAACCATTCGGGGCCTCGCACTCAAGCTACAGAATGTGAAGGCCGAGTTGAAGAAGTGGCGTGCTTCTGGAGCTCGGGCAGGCGCGGACTTGATGCTTCTTTGCATCGCCTCCTGGTACGAAAATCTTAACATGCAACTCATTCGCGGAAGCGCGACAACTCCAAGTGGGAGACAGACCCGACTGCGTGGCCGCGCGCAAATTGATCGCGTATGAAGTGGCGGAGTGCGCTGAGACGGAGATCTACATCGACGGCCTCCCCGAGACCGACACCGAGGTGGAGGAGGACGAGGAAGATGAGGAACAGACTCTGATCTGGAGTCGGGTTTCTTCGATTCCCCCAGGAGCAAGGCCGGGAAGGGGAAGGCCACGGCCGTCGCGAGTAGCGATGAGGAGGCCGAGTACATCGACACCGCCCCACTCGACTTCGGCACCTCTTCAGGAGCCGCTCTTGACGACACCATACTCGCTCCCAGCCGAGCCTCCGGTTCCTCTACAGCTCCAGGGCCCATCTCGGTGGCCACGGCCACTTCTGACCTGGCAGCCACCGAGCAGGACGTCGAGATGGACGAGTCCGCCACCGTCCAGTCGGAGGCGGATGCCACCCAGCCGCGAGGAAGATGCGGCAGCCAGGGCCACCACAGAAGATGCAGCAGCCAATGCCAGCACTGACAACACTGCCTCCTCCACATGATTTTACCTGCATACTTTTCACTTGCACATTTATCAGATCCCCGGGATGCCGGGAGCATATGTATCAGACTTATTTATGCTTTTCTTGCTACTCAATTTTATTTCCACACATTATCTTCAATTTAGTCATTTTGAGCAGCCCTGGCTCGATGCCGGGTTGCGTTTCCATGCGAGTCCCCGAGTTGCGTTTCTTATTCACTCTATCTTTTCATCTCTGCTCTACCTGCAACTTGTTGCTTTTTTGGTATTCGAGTCACAAGAATCAAAGAGTAGAGCTGCAAATATTTAGCCACTTAGAAACAATCATAGTAACGCAGCCCACCACTTAGCCGAGAAGACAAAACAGAGAGCAAAAGTAACAAAACACTCTACTCGGTTCCTGCACCTTCCTTAGCGATTTTCGTGTGCTCATTGACCTTTTGCTTGTTCTCTTGCTTGCCATGAAGCCGGGTTTCGGACAGCAGCAGAGTCGAAGAGTTGGCATATAGGTTTAAACACAGTACTCAATACGCTTATGAGTTTCGAAGTGAAGCAACCGAGTAGAAAAACAGTAAAGCCGAGTAAAAACACTTAGAACAATTTTTGGACGAGGGCAGTCCCCGAGAACGATTTCAGATTGCAGAGTAGAATTTCAACTCGGATAAGAGGGTACATACACATTTTTGCTCACGAATGAAAACGACGAAGTAGAGCTACATTCCAAGGGCGCTTGGTTTCCTCTCCAGCTTTATCTGCCCTGTTCGCCTGCGATGGGCGCACATCTACAAGGTAGTACGCATCATTGTGCAGCGCTTTGCTCACAATGAAAGGCCCTTCCCATGGAGGAGACAACTTGTGCATCCCGGCCGTGCGCTGCACAAGCCTAAGGACCATGTCTCCTTCTCGGAAAACCCTTGGGTTCACCTTTCGGCTATGATAACGCCGCAGGTTTTGCTGGTAGATAGCCGAACGTGACAGAGTCAGCTCTCTTGCTTCTTCAAGCAGGTCAACGTCGTCTTCTCGAGCTTCTCTCGCCTCCACCTCAGTGTAGAGGGCTACTCGGGGGGAGTCATGCTCTAAGTCTATTGGCAACACGGCCTCAGCCCCGTATACCAAGAAGAATGGCGTGTAGCCGGTTGACCGGTTAGGGGTAGTCCTTAGACTCCACAATACCGCTGGCAACTCTTCTAGCCAACACCCAGGTGTTTTCAGCAATGGCTCAATCAGCCTTGGCTTTATGTCTGCCAATACCATTCCATTTGCTCTCTCGACTTGCCCATTGGAGGCAGGGTGCGCGACTGACGCAACGTCTAGTCGGATATGCTTATCTCTGCAGAATCGCACCATTGCCCCCTCTGCGAAGTTGGTGCCGTTGTCGGTGATGATGCTGTGCGGGTAGCCATATCTCATGATCACATCCTTCACGAATTTCACAGCTGTGACCCCATCGCACTTCCGAATAGGCTTCACCTCAATCCACTTGGTGAACTTGTCCACCATGACCAAGATATGTGTCATGTTGCCTTTAGCGGCTTGAAGGGGCCAACCATATCCAAGCACCAAACAGCGAATGGCCATGTGATAGGAATTGTTTTCAACTCGGAAGCAGGCATTGTGAATCTTACTTGCGAACATCTGGCAGCCATTGCACTTCCTCACAATATCTTCAGCTTGCTGCAGTGCAGTGAGCCAGTAGAAGCCATGCCGAAAAGCTTTCTTGACCAAAGCCCGAGATGAGGCGTGATGCGCACACTCCCCTTGATGTATCTCCACCAGAATTTCTTCTCCCTCTTCCGGGCTCACACAACGTTGCAGCACGCCAGTGGCGCTTCTCTTGTGCAGCACATCTCGGACTATAGTGTAGCCCTTGGACCTTCTCTGAATCTGCCTTGCAGCCACCTCATCTTCGGGTAAAGTGCCGTCCCTTAGAAAGGATAATATGGGCAGAGCCCAACTCGGTGTCTCCCGTATGGGAAACACTGGTTCGTCCAGTTCCATTGGGACGGGCTCTTGCGGTTGCACAGGAGGAGCAGGAGCGCTTCTTTGCAGCCCAGATCGATTGGCGAGAACCTCTTCAATGAATGCGACAGCCTCTGGGTTGAGGGCGGCAGTCCCCGAGTAAGGAGTGGCAGTCCCCGAGTAAGGAGTGGCAGTCCCCGGGTAGGGAATGGCAGTCCCCGGGTAGGGAACGGCAGTCCCCGGGTAGGGAGTGGCAGTCCCCGAGTAGGGAGTGGCAGTCCCCGAGTAGAGGACGGCAGTCCCCGAGTAAGGAGTGGCAGTCCCCGGGTTCCCTGCAGCACTCTCCCAGTCAATCTCCATTGGGTCAGATTCTTCACTTGGCAGAGAAGGAACAAATATAGACTCCGAGTTGGGAGAAGGCTTGATGGATGGCTTCCTCAAATGCTCCAAGGCGATTCCCGCCGGGATGGATTGCCGAGAAGATCCCAACTTGGACAACTCATCTGCTGCTTCGTTCTCTGCTCGGTGAATGTGCTGAAACTCACAGCCTTCGAAGGACCCAGTCATTGACTGCACCAGGAAGCGATACGATGCCATGTTGGCATCCAAAGCATCCCAGGTACCTGAGACTTGCTGCACAACCAGATCTGAATCGCCATAGCATATAATGCGCTGCACACCAACCTCCTTTGCTACTCGCAAACCATGCACCACTGCCTCGTACTCGGCTACATTGTTGGATGCCTTGAAATGAATCTGCAACACATACTTGAGCTGATCTCGCTTGGGTGACGTGAGCACGACACCAGCACCAAGGCCTTCCTTCACTTTCGAGCCATCGAAATGCATCCTCCAATAGTTGGAAACTGGAGCAGGAGGTTCATACTGCATCTCGGCCCAGTCCACAAGAAACTCCGCCAGGACCTGAGACTTGATTGCTTCTCTTCTCGTATACGCGGGAGCATATGCTGCTAGCTCGATTGCCCACTTGGCTACTCTGCCACTCGCCTCCTTGTTACCCATGATATCCGAGATGGGAGCAGAACTCACAACAGTGATGGGGTGCTCCTGGAAATAATGTTTCAGCTTCCTGGCGCCCAGGTACACACCATATGTCATCTTCTGGTAGTGCGGATAGTTTTGCTTGGAGCTGGACAGCACTTCACTGAGATAATAGACTGGGCGCTGCACACTCTTGCCTTCTTCTTCTCGCTCCACCACTATCACCACGCTGACTACTCGGTTAGTCGCAGCAATGTACAACAGCATAGGCTCCTTGGGTAGCGGACTAGCCAAGACGGGAGCGCTAGCTAGCATTGCTTTCAGCTCATTGAATGCCACGTCCACTTGGGGAGTCCAGACAAACTTGTCACTTTTCTTCATCAGCTGGTATAGAGGCAGGGCCTTCTCGCCCATTCGGCCCAGAAAACGGCTCAGAGATGCCAAACAACCTGTGAACTTCTGCACATCTTTCAGTGATCTCGGTAAAGACATGCTCTCAATAGCTTTTATCTTAGAAGGATTGGCTTCAATGCCCCGACTAGAAACCAGAAAACCGAGTAGCTTTCCAGCCGGTACACCAAAGGTGCACTTACTCGGATTCAGTTTCATTTTGTACTTGCGTAGGTTAGCAAAGGTTTCCTCCAGGTCGGCAAGCAGAGTATGTGTTTTATTCGTTTTGATGACAATGTCATCTACGTACACCTGCACATTCTTGCCGAGCTGGTCGTGCAAGCATTTCTGCATGCATCTCTGATAGTTGCACCCGCATTCCTCAAGCCAAAACACATGACACGATAGCAATAAGCCCCGTACGGGGTAATGAAAGCAGTCTTTATTTGATCAGCAGGATTGAGTGCAATCTGGTGGAAACCAGAGTAGGCATCTATGAAAGACAGCAGTTCACAACCAGCAGTGGAATCGATCACATGATCGATGCGAGGTAGCGGGAAAGGATCCTTGGGGCATGCCTTGTTCAAGTCGGTGTAGTCGACGCACATTCGCCATGCGGTAGCAGCCTTGGGATCTTCCTTTTTCTTCTCGACCATGACCGGGTTGGCTAACCAATCCGGATGCAGCACTTCCATGATGAAGTTACTTATCAGCAGCTTGGTGATCTGATCACCGATGGCCTTCCTTCTCTCATCCCCGAAACGGCGCATAGCCTGCTTCACTGGCTTGGCGTCAGGACGCACATGCAAAGAGTGCTCAACCAACTCCCTCGGGACTCCTGGTAGATCTTCATTAGTCCAGGCGAACACGTCCCGATTCTCACGGAGGAAGTGGATGAGCTCGCTTTCCTATTTCTCCGCCAACCCGGAACCAATGATGGCTACGCGGTCGGGGAACTCGGGGTCGACCTGGACTGTCTTGGTCTCCTTGGCAGCTTGGAAAGCAGTACCATGCTGGGTACTCGGTACACCTTGTGCGCCAGCTTGTGCGGACTGAGCCATGGCCACCACCTCGTACATGTTCTTCTTCTCGGCCTCGATCACCATCGACTCTGCCAGCTTGGAGCTAGCTGAGGCACACTCCATGGACTTCTTGTAGTCGCCAGCGATGGTGATGATGCCATTGGGACCAGGGATCTTCATCTTCAGATAAGCCACATGAGTAGAGGCCATGAACTTGCTCAGAGCAGGCCTGCCGAGTAGAGCATGATAGGGGCTCTGATGATCCACCACTTCAAACCGCAGGCGCTCTGTGCGACAGTTCTCCCGGGTACCGAATAGCACATAAATCCACACTCGGCCAATCGGGTTGCATGAGATCCCGGGCACAATGCCATGGAAAGTGGTCTTGCTAGGCAGCATCATGTTCTCGGCTAGGCCAAGCTTCTCGAGTGTGTCCTTGTACACAATGTTGATGCTGCTGCCGTTGTCGATTAGCACCTTGCTGAACCTCACATTCTTCTCGGGACCCAGGAAGTAGGATCCAGCACCAAGGCATAGTACCCGGGTTGGGCATCACCTTGGGATGATCTACTCGGGACCACCTGATCTCCTGGTCGCACCAGTACATGTAGTGGGAACAGCAGGAATCACTGCATTGACCTCCATGGCCCGCCTGTGCTGTGATTGCTTGTCGACTGCCTCGGACGTGAAGATCATATAGCTCTCATGGTGCTCTTGGTACTGGTTGGAGCCATTGCCCCCATTGTTGCCATTGTTGTTGTTGTTGCCCTGGTAGTTGTTGTTGCCTCTGTTGTTGTTGTTGCGGTTGTAGTTGTTGTTGTTGTTGCGGTATCTCTCGTTGTTGAAGTTCTGGTTGGCTCCTAAAGCCACTTGGTTCACATTCTCTCTTCTCGGGTACACCGGCGGCCGAGTTGCGGGTGCGCGAGTAGGCTGAACAGTAGCATTGGCGGCTGGCAGGGGAGGAGGAGGAGGCAAGCCATCACTCTTGATCACATCCCACCACTCGCACTGCCGAGTAGTGTGGTTAGCAGGCCTCGAGGGATGGTGAGTGTGAAAGCTGCATGGGCCATCCTTCATGTCATCGAAGACAAACTTCTTCGGCTGCTCGGAGTTCCCGCTACCCGACTGAGAGGCGCGAAATGGCTTCTTGTTTCCTTGGCCCTGGTTCTGGTTCTGCCCGTAGGCTCCAGCAGGTTTCTGCCTTTGGCCACCACCGCCTCCGACATTCACTGCATTCACCTCTTCAGGATCATACCGAGTATCTACTCGGCGCTTGTTGCGGAACTCGTTGCGCTTGCTGCTGTTGAAGTTTCTTCTCGGCTCAGAGGAGTCCATCAGCGGCTGAGTAGGATCACCGAGTGCGTACTGATCCGCAATCTTGATGGTCTCCGCCAGAGTGTTCGGCATCTCCCTCTGCAATCTCTGCCAAAGCATGCTGCCATGTCGGCAACCCTGCGCAAACCAGGTAATGGCCTGTGCTTCATTCACACCCTCACAGGTGTTCCTCAAAGTGCTCCACCGAGTAAGATACTCGCGGTCCGTCTCGTCTTCTCGCTGCCTGCAAGCTGATAGCTGTTGTGCCTATTCGGCCTCTTGTACGTGCTTGAAGTTGCTGATGAAGGCATCCGAGAAGTCCAGCCAGCAGTTAATGCTGTTCTTGGGCAAGTTGTTGAGCCAAGTGCGAGCTGGACCCTCTAGCATCTGCGGCACATAGCGCACCGCCCATCTCCTGTTGCCATTCGCGATATGGACCGCGGTGACGTAGTCATTGAGCCAATCTTCAGGCTTGGTGCTGCCATTGTAGCTCTTGGTGCCTCTTGCAAGCTGGAAGCCCTTCACGGAAGGCTCGTTCATGATGCGCGGGCCAAAGCACTCGGGGCCAGGAGGACCCGTGCTCTCAAGCCGCGCCGACAAGCTGATACGGTCCAGCTGGTGCCTTGCATCTCCAGGCGCCAACACGCGCTCGCCAACACGGTCATGGATGTCATAACCAGCCATCTCCATAGCCGAGTAGCCATCATCATACCTATCCACCTGCACAGCAACATGCTGCTCCACCGGGTTGACGACTAGTGCCACGGCGCGCGGCTGCTGCCTCTGCCGAGTAGGCTGAGCTGCGGGTTGCCGAGAAGAACCTGGACGCGCGGCATCTCGGGCACGGCTTTGAGCTTGATGGGCTTGAGAGCCTGCTCTTGCAGCGTTGTGTTCCCGCCCGGGCTGCTGCGGCACAGCAACCTGTTTCGCGGCAGCAGCCGGGTCATACACCTGCATTTGCCTGTCTCTGCCCGAGCGCCCGCTGCGGCTCTTCTCGCGGCTAGGATGCGGAGACGAGGCCTGATCGTTAGATCTAGCCGCATGCGAGTGAACCACCTGCGAAGCTCCAGCACCCGGGTTGGCCTTCCGGAACTCCTCGTTCTGCCTAGCGGCCTCCAACACCAACTCGTTGAGCCTCTCCTGCTGCCTGAGACGCGCCTCTCCATCCAGGCGCGGCAACTCGGCAGCCACGACCTCTGCAGCCCTGAGCGTCTTGGCGGGTGTGCTGTACCTTGGCCTTGTGAAGGTGTTCGCGGTGGCGGACTGAGCGGGCACCTCCGCAACTGTCGCCATCTCGACACCCAAATTGCGCCGCGTAGCGCCTACTCTGCTAGGCCTCCTGGCGACTGGCGTGAAGCCGTGAGCCTTGTTGTACTCGAGCTGGTCTAGACTCAGCTCAAGCCTGATCTTGTCCAACTCCGCCTGCTCGGCAAGCAGCTCCTGGCGTTGCCGCTCGAGCTGCTCCCTCGCGGCTAGGAGCTCGATGTCGGTGGGAGTGGGCATACCGGTCGCGTAGCCGACGCGGGATGACCGTAGACGTGGAAGGCGGCAAGTTGCTCTCCCTCTCGTAGGGCCGGTGAGTCCTGCCACCAGCAGGCGGTTCGTCAACCTCCTCGACGACGGCCGCAGCGCCAGTAGCGGCTGCGCCAGTGTTTGCCGCCAAACCCGTCACCATCACCTCAGCGCAGCTCGCAGAGCTGCATGCGGGCCTTCCGCGAGCAGCAATTACCGCGGGAGGATCTGCCGCGTCATGCACCAGCTCGGGGTACGCGCGGTTGGCGACGGTGGCGACGTAGACGAGGTGAGAGCTGAAGGAGATCACCGAGCCGCCCTCAGGCATGGCCATGCCGCCGAAACAGCCGGCATTGTCGATGACGAAGTCGAAGGATCCGAATCTGTGGACAAGGCCACAGACCACGCGCTCCGCTGAAGAAGATCCCGTCCGAACAGAAACTCCAGCCAGCGCCGCTGGTTGCCCCACGGTGGGCGCCAACTGTCGTGGTGGCGTCACGGCAGATGCCATGGGATGGCTAAAGATGTGGGGACGAAGGACGCTGGAGGTGTCCGGGGAGGGATCATGCGACGAGTAGCCGCGTGAGGTACGAAATAAACACTGCAAACAACACGATCTACCCAGGTTCAGGGCCCTCGTGAGGAGGTAAAACCCCTACTCCTGCCCCTCTGTATGTATTATGATGCTTCTCCGAGTAGCCACAGTACAAAGGGTATCGTTACCGAGTAGCCACTCTCCTCTCTCCGAGTGGAGCTAGGTCAAGAACTTAGGATTTCTAGGGTTTCTGCGCGATCCAGTATGCGATATGGGATCGATCCTCACGCAGGAGGCGGCGGGGCACCTTATATACATGGTGCCCAGCCGGATACGTCCAAACATGGACAAGTGTCGACATTGTGTGCACATCGTCCTTCTTCCGGGTTCCCGCTGACAGCTTTGGTTCCTAACCTTGGCTTCATCTGGAAAGTCGTTGGGCAAAACTAGGGGACAGACTGGTATCACTGTACCTAAGCACAGAGTAGGCCCCCCTTATCCTGCCACGGCCTGCTTCCATGCTGTCACTGTCAGGCAGGCCGGTCCCAGATGAACAGTAGTTCGAATGCTGCCAAGTACGGACCCAGGATACGCGGGATCCTGTGTCAGAACGGCTCCTTTGACTTTCTGGCCCGAGTAGGTTCCCGCCAATTGTTCCCGCCAATTGTACTCGGGCCAACTCTTCTACTCGAACGTAGAGGACTTGAATGATTCTTCCTTCTGGTCATCTTGAGGCGAGACCGAGTAGCAGTCGACCGGGTAGCGAGTACCGGGTAGTCGGCTACTCGACCAAACCTCTCTTCTGTTAGCTGCTTTTACCACTTGCCTTTACCCTACTCGGGGGTAACCCCCCGACAGAACTATCACATAAAACATTCTTATCATGAGACACATGCATAAAATAATTAATACTCTCCACATAAGCATAGTTATTCTTATTAATAGTAGTGGGAGCAAATTCAACAAAATAACTATGATGATAATTCTCATCACCATAATCATCAAATATAGGAGGCACAATATAATCATAATTAACTTTCTCCTCAATAGTAGGTGGACTGAAAATATCATATCCATCATTGTAATCATCATATATTGGAGGCAAAGTATCATCAAAGAAAATTTCCTCCTCAAAACTTGAGGGACTAAAAATATCATATTCATAAAAACCAGCTTCCCCAAGCTTAGCCTTTTCCATAGCATTAGCAACAATGGTGTTTAAAGAATTTATACTAATAACATTACTACTAGCATGCAAATAAAGTTCTAGAGGTTTTTTAATTCCCTCTTCAAACACTTTATGTCCTAACTCAAGATAAATATTATAAAGCTCTCTCATATTTTTGTTGTTTTCCATTAAGCTTACTAGTAAAAATAAAAACAAGGAAACGGTAAAAATTAGCCTAACTAGTGAAAACAAGAAACAAAAAGATATAATTGCATCATCTAAAGGAAATATCTGCGAGCACTCACAGAGGATGTGAGTACCTTTTACCTTACCTCCCCGGCAACGGCGCCAGAAAAGAGCTTGACGTCTACGCACACTTCTATTCTTGTGGACAGTGTTGGGCCTCCAAGTGCAGATGTTTGTAGAACATCAGCAAGTTTCCCTTAAGTGGATTACCCAAGGTTTATCGAACTCAGGGAGGAAGAGGTCAAAGGTATCCCTCGCAAGCAATCCTGCAATTATGATACAAGAAGTCTCTTGTGTCCCCAACACACCTAATACAATTGTCACTTGTATAGGTGCACTAGTTCGGCAAAGCGAGAGCGAAATACAAGTAATATGGATGTGTATTAGTGATAATAGAAATCTGAAATAAAAATGGCCGCAAGCAAATATGTAGCAGAACTGATTGTAAACGGTGTATCAATGCTTAGAAACAAGGCCTAGGGATCACACTTTCACTAGTGAGCACTCTCAACAATAATAACATAATTGAATGCATAAATATCTATCTTCACTATGCTACTCCGAACCACTCTCCGGTCGAATAACAAACACCAATTCATTGCGTAGGGATGAAAAAAGCACTCCTCAAAGTCGCATTCCCATGTCTAGTTAACCCCACGTTGTCACTATGAGCGCCCTAGAAGGTACTAGACAAACACCACAATTTCATAGGGTCATCCAACACAAGATATAAATATCATGCTACACCACACGGTGCACACACTGTCACCTTTACACCGTGATCAAAGTGTTTACGGAGATCTCATAATAGAACCACTTGAGTAGCATAACAGATGAAGAACACATCTACTTATTCAACTAGATTACAAAGCTCATGGTCACATAAAGATCACACCATGGGAGAGAGATATGAAACACATAGCTACGGGTAGAGCTCTGATCCCCGAGAGATAACTACTCCCTCCTCATCATGGGAGACAACAACGGCGATGAAGATGGAGGTGGAGTCAATGGAGATAGCTCTCGGGGCACTTCCCCGTCCGGCAGGGTGCCGAAATAGAGATTTTTGTCCCCCGAAACTTGTTGGCAGCAGCGACGGAGCTACAAATGTTTGTTTTTTTTGGAAAAGGTCGATTCATCTAGGTTTTATACATCGGGGAGTATATATGGGAGAAAGAGTGATGCCGGGGGGGTGGCCAGGGGTCCCACACCACATCCCGACGCGACCAAAGGAGGAACCGCGCCCCCTATGGTGTGGTGGCTCACGGGCAACCCTCCGGGCCTCTTCGGGACTCCGTGAACCCTCCGGGACTTCTAAGACTTCTGGGCTTTGAATTTTCCAGTTCCGAGAATATTTCAAGAACAACTTTTCTGAAAGTAAAAACAACAGAAAACAAGAACTGGCTCTGTGGCATCTTGTCAATAGGTTAGTCCGGAAAATCGATAAAAATGATATAAAGTGTAAGGAAAAATTTTGGGAAGCAACATGAAAATAACATGGAACATCAGAAATTAAGGATAAGTTTATGACGTATCAGCCGCCATCATCGTCATCCCGAGATCGGGGGGGGGGGGGGTTCTGGAGCTCTCCCCGGCACCCTATCATGAGGGGAATTCATCACCGGAGGGGTCTACACCACCATGCCCTCCTTGAAAGTGATGCGTGAGTAGTTCATCCCTACACTATGGGTCCATAGGAGTAGCTAGATGGTTGTATCCTCCACTTTATGCCTCATGTTTAGATCTTGTGAGCTGCTTCACATGATCGGGATCATCTTTATGTAATACTACATGTTGTGTTTGCTGGGATTCGATGAATGTTGAATGCTATGTCTTCATGTTATCTTCATGCATATGTTATTTATGATCTTGCATGCTCTCGGTTATTAGTAGATGCTATGGCCAAGTAGATGCTAGTAACTCCAAGAGGGAGTATTTATGCTCGATACTGGGTTCATGCCTCCTTTGCATCTATGCTCGAGTGACAAAAATGTCATGGTTGGAGGATGTGTTGTTGCCATTAGGGATGAAACAATAATGCTTTGCCTAAGGATGATGTTATTGTTTACATTACACACTTTGCTTACTGCGGTTATCTGTTGCTTGCAACTTAATACCCAATGTTTGTTCGGATGATATTCGAAGGGTGGATTATTAGTCATAGATGCAGTTGGATGACGGTCTGTGTATCTTGTTGTAATGCCCGCATTATTCACATAGTAATCTTTATGTCTTGCATAGGCATTATGGTGCAGCCTTCATTTATGTCAATTGCCCAACTATAATTTGTTCACCAAACGTGTTATTTATCTTTCACGGAGAGACACCACTAGTGAACTGTGGACCCCGATCCATTTTCTCATACTGATAATACACACACTCCTTCTACTGTTTTCACACTGCTTCCACCGTTTTCACATTGCTACTACTGTTTTCATACTGTTCTCATATTGTTTTCCACACCATACGTTTAACCTCTTTGTGTTCAGCAAAACCGATGAGATTGACAA